>WOVY01003205.1:0-191570 GCA_013436015.1 Rhipicephalus annulatus | reverse complement strand
AACTACCCGAGGACAAAGGTGGCCTCGGCCTCCCACACGTACAAATGACCAGCCAGATACTGGCCCTCAAAATTACCCGCATGCTTTATTATGCAGCGAGTTACGTTGGGAAGAATCTAATCAACTACTGGACAAGCACCATCACGCACTATCTGAAAAACCACAAACACACTGGCCCGCGCGCGGAAGCGCCCTCACACTTTTACAGGATGGCGGCAACTACGACAAAGATCATAGAAAAAGAAGCCCCGAACTGCGAAATTGACAAGGACCCACCCGCCAGAACTGTCGAAGCAATAACAGAAAACCAGTTGTCCGAAGAAGAAAAGGAGCACATCAAAAGCCTAGGACTGTGCAAACAAAAAATCAAGAAGTACCGACCGCGCGAAGTACATGACTTCGAGTGGAAGCGCAAGTGGCAAGTTTTGCCCACGAGACATCGCCTGCACAGTTTCGGCATCACGCCGAATAGCCAGTGTCCTAATTGCCGCGCTGAGGAAACGATCTCCCACGCGTTGTTAGAATGCGGGGCGGCCAAGTCGGTATGGCGCCTGGTTGCGAGGTGCTTCACCATCCACCCTCCTCCGGCCCTCGAAAGGAATAGGGGCTGCTTCGCAAGGCTGGTGATTTCCATCACACTCTTTGTGATTTGGAAACGCCGGTGCCTTGCTGAGGTAAAGAACACCCCAGTGAGAGCGGCTTACCCAGCACTAGCCATGATCAGGCAGAAAATAGTGCAGTACTTGGCCAAGCAACTAGAAACTGGCGGGGAGGACCAGTTCCTTCGCCGCTGGCACACAAAGTTTTTTTTTCGTCAGAGGTGCGAAACTCCATACCCCCATAATCCCCTACTAACCCCTTTCCCCCAAAACATTGTGTTACAAGAGTATGTATAGCGCCAGTCGAAGTATTGTAAATATGCCTACCCATGTTCACGATCTGTTGTAAATATATGTATATGTGATTGTAAATATATATTTGTGGTTTTTTCAAGAATGTATGCGTAGTTCATATATATGTATATATACGTGTGTATGTGTGTATGTATATATATATATATATCTGTGTATGTGCCGCTAGTTTCCTCTATGGATAATGGAGTTGTATGCCCCATAGTGCACAAGAGGGGTGTCTAAACGTACACTGTATGTATAAATTGATGTAAAGAGATTTTTTTAGTTTGAAGTCAATAAACTTCTCTTTGTATCAGTCCGAGACCGCTATCTGTGCAAGACTGCTGCTGTAATTAGACTTTCCCTTTACCGGGCACAGGTTCGCCCAAATAAACAGTTAAATCCCAACTCGAAGTTTCCTGTCTTCGGCCACGTCACGACCCCGTGACAATATATATATATATATATATATATATATATATATATATATATATATATATATATGTGTGTGTGTGTGTGTGTGTGTGTGTGTTTTGAAGAAGATGAGCGAAAAATGTCCTTATTTAAGTGCCTTATGTAAAACGCAAGCAATTAAGTCACATGCGTGTATGACCTGACAAAGGCCGGTCCCCGGCTGCCACGCACACAATGAAACATCGTTTTTTGTTCACTCGTCCACTTGAGCACCTAGTAGCCCCGAGAACGAACCTATTAGCCCCGAGAACGAACACTGGCGTCGCTTCGGTCACGGCGATGTTACGTCACGGCACGGACTCGCCTGCTCCGCCGTCGCTTGTCGACTTTTTCTGCGCCCGCCATGTGCACGCCCTTTAGCGATACTTTGGTGATTATTCTGCAGTTTTGTGACGGAAGTCTCTCGATATACAAGTTGCAAGGTTGCACAACTAGTGAAAGGTTTTAAAGCTGTAAGAAGTTTTCAAAATTGAGCTTAGGACAGACAGACTCCCGTTTGCACGGAAGATTTATTGTGAACAAGGTGATGCAGGAGAAGACGTTCACTGTTTTCTGTTCTGTTCTGCTTTGTTTTATCTGTTCTGCTGTGGAGAGGTTGAGATGCCTATTGCCTCAGCTACTCCATATCACAAAGATCTGCAGCGAAAAATAAAATAATGATCAACGCATGCACTCCAAGATGAGTGCTAAGAAGATATGCTAAGTGGTAACGTTATTAACACTAATCATAGACTCCAGGATTAGAACACGTCTGTGCCGAAGTATAAGAAATGAATTTGGGACGCTTTCAATTCACTAGATACATGGCGCTTTACCGTGCAAGTTACACCTGCATCTGCGAATGATCTAAATGATTTGAATTGCACTTTCTCCAGCAGGAGACATTACATAAATATGACTGTCATAAGCACTCACGTAACGTATTTGTCAAACAAACAAAGTTGTACTCTCGCACACACAATGATTTCCACACGCAATAATGCGATAATTTCGTTCACTGGGATAATATGTGCACAGGTTTGTTCTCAACAGTCACCAGGAAGTATGTAGTCCTATACATTAATTTGCTTGAAATGCTGGAGTGTTCTACCACCGCGTCATAGACGATAATGGGAGCTTTACGTGGGAGCACCGCTTATAGCAATGATTTCCACACAAACGATAGAAAGTCGAAATGAACTCCTTGTACGGCGCGCTCATGGAAGTGGCCCAAGCAGTGGCGTAAACAGGGGACGGCTCATGGGGCCTGTCCCCTCCCCTAAAAGTAATTTCGTCATGCAGAGAGAGAAATGACCATTTGAAGTATGTTCTCCCCCAACTCCGAACAAAATTTCAATCCATAAGTTTCTGGGCCCATGTGTAATTTATAAACAACGGTCATTTCGATCAGGTTACGGCAGGTTTCGCACGTCATGGCCACCAATAGGTAATGAACTGCGAGAAAATTTAACATATGAGGTGGCTATCTAAACTGGTAGTTTGGAGCGTGACCGTGCCGTTGCCACGATTCTCTGAGCTTTTCTCTGAATTTCGGATTTCGTTATGAACTAAACAACAATTGTTGGGATATACTGATTAAAATGATTTACGGGCAATAATTAGGTGCCATAGACAAGTGTGCTTTCTTCTAAAGTGCATGAAACACTGCTGAGTCCCGTGAAGCACTCAGACAGGGAAGGGCTCATTTCCCACACTCTGTGATGACCCGTAACAAAGAGGAAGTGTGAATCTAGCGGCAGCAAAAGCCGCGTAGCTGGGTGTACGAGCGCTTATTATAACCCACCATTATCACGGAAGGACAGGTACTAAAAGTCAACAGTGTGCGTTTAATTAGATTGCGTTTACTTTCGAGGCAACTTTCTTTCCACGAGTGCCACGCCCTTTCGCACAGTACTTGCTGGATCATGGCAGTATTTTCTTCTCCCGCAACCAACAGACAAACTAGGAAAAGAGTGCAATTACGCTGCCAAGAGCGGCCTCACACGCGGCCGTCCTGTGAGAAGTGTCACACGAAATGCGGCCCGACAGGTCGATGGAGCATGCCTGCACCTTGGACCACGTTGCACTGTATTTTCTCGCAGCCATAGCGTGAAACAGAGCGGGAGGCTCCCCTCGTGGCTTCTGAAACTATTCACGTTACTTGTTTACTTGTGCTTCTCTGCTTTAGTTGCCTTTCAACCACTCTCTATATACTGCGGCGTGAATTGAGGTTGCTTGGTCTCGTCACTTATCGAGAAAGACCTCGCGTCACATTGTTTCATTTTCCCTGTATGTTTGCTCTTTTCTAAAAGTAGCCCTCGGAAGAAGACGACGAGGTCGTTAACCCTTCTATTCGCCGTTTTCAAAGCAGCGCTTGTACGCCTGGCTTTCCAGTTGAAGAACAGCTGTCGCGGTGTCGTGGTCATTAGGCCTAACAGAACGGCTGCCGCGCCGCCTTCAACAACCCGTGCTGTCGGGATTCGCCACACCCTTTGACTCGGATTTTTTTTCGCGATAACAGCATCACGCTAATTTTGCAATTGCTCCTTTTCTGGTTTCTGTTTCTAGAAAAAAAAAGTGTGAAACCTGCAGAGAGGCTCTATGTAACCTCTGATGGCGTTATATATAACCTTGATTGCCGAGGTAAAGCTTCTCATCGCGGATAATGCAATATATTCGTCTTTTTTGTGTATTCCTGACCTTAGGAAGCCCCAATACTGTGAATATACTTTACATAACCATGTTTTGTCGAACGGCTGAAACGGCGAACGCTGCACAACAGTTTCCTCGTTTTCATATACTGCATCAGCATCGGTACAAAGGCTATAGTATTCAGATAAGCGTATTATAGCCAAATCCACCATGTAGCAGAAAGAGAGCGTATAATTTAGGTAAAAGCAAGACAATAGTATGCTTGAAAACAACAACTACCGTTGAAACATATTTTTTAAGGTCTTGTGGCGATGCAATGAGCTTGTGCGGAAACTCTTCAAAAGAGCGGGGTATGAACTGACGCAACGAACGCCTGGAGTACGTACCGAAGTCAGGTTGGCGGTGCAACTTTTGCGAGGCTGAAAAAATAATAAATTGGGCACAAATACTTGGCACATTATGTGCATTCTCACCGCACCAAAAAAAAAGATAAAACACCCACATTCCGGCCATAAAGCGATTAAATCATGTAATCTGTCGATTTCTATTTAAGAGGGCACTGACACAAAATTTTGTAGGCGAGATAATGAGTGATATATATACGGATATATAGAGACATACACAGCATCAACGAATCATGAAGGGCGAATATGACGCAGAACATTGCCGAAAGCAGTATTAATCTGCATGCCATGCGAGCGAGCCAGACGCGGAGTTCCTCGCAAGGTCCGCATTAACAGGGCACGAGTGTATATAAGATAGAGAATGGTAAAATGACACACGGGGCTATACGCGGCATTTCTATTTTGCCGACTTCTGTGGATATAATAAAAAAAGTTCTTTCCCTTCTTTCTCTCTTTCATTGATAAGTGCTGGTAGTTGTCTACCTGTTTATCTGTATGAATTCAACGTTGCTCACAGCGTACGCGCAGGAAAAATTACTTGGCTGGCGTTGATGTATTCGCGACCAGTCCAAAATAACGAAATGCGCTCGCCTAAAGTTATATGGAACTGTGCATGAAGCTACTCCGACGTCAGTACAGAAAATTACGTATTCACTTTGTTACTTTATACTGCTATAGCTATACATACCACCAAAAGTATCGTTCATTCGGTGCATGGTGCCAAGGCGGAATGAGTTTTTAATTAGGGCATGTGGAAGGGGCAATACTTTAGAAACAGGCATCTAAATATCTGTTTCTCAAGTGAAGTAGTCAGTGAACCATTTTTATGCTGGTTATATATTATATTTTTTTGGTTTAGAAGAGTTCGGACGTACAAGAAAGTATCATGTAGAGCTTCATGTGTAGAAAACTATCTAAAAAAACACTGACTACTGCTGAGCACAGGGCTGACCTCGTAACTGCTACGTCGAGTCTGTTCCGAATTGCCAAAAATGCCCTCAAGAAGCGCATGAAAACAAAATTGATAGAATCTTCAAGTCATGTCGCTCCCAAACACGTCTTGGTATCAAATTTCAATAAAGAGGGAAGCAAAATAACTTCATTTTGGCCTTGCAAAATAGCTCTTTACTGAACGACGCTTTACCTTCACTTGAGAAATCCGATGGAAGGGCCGTCTATAGACACGGCAAGTCGATGTATATCAGCGATAATCTGCTGTGATTCCTGAATAGCGCGGCGTCATTTTCAGCCGAGTAGCAGCGCAGTGCTCAACTCTGTCAAGCGAAGAGTGCAAGCCTAGTCGAGGGGCGTTTGTGAATACGAGGGTAAGTCTCACGTATAGAAATTGGGGAGCCCAGCCTGTTGGCGACCTCGAGTTTTATTGGAATTTTTTTCATACCGCAATTCAAAAAGTAACCAGCAATAAAAATACAAAATTCATCGCCTCACAAAGCCCGCCTAAGTTGAAAGCCACGCAATGCCCGAGCAGTTCTGCATCAATCAGCAAAAAAAGGTGAATGAGATTTGTCAGAACTTATGTTGCGTTCAATCATTGCATAATGTAATAAAGTGCAAGCATTCAGCACAAGACACAATCAGCACAAATAAAGACTGGGGGTGCTCCATCTGCTAAGAGTTTTGAAGCAAGCCAGCACCAGATTCTGTCTGGATACATTGTGTGGAGTGCAAGGAGTGGTCTCATGAAGACTGCGTGGGCGCTCACGGAGTGAATGGCAGGTGCTTCTACCGCAAAACCTCCCAAAGAATAAAATTTTAAATGCGAAGTACTTCTTAGCGAACTTCGGCGAATTCGAGCGTATCTGTCTATCTATCTATCTATCTATCTATCTATCTATCTATCTATCTATCTATCTATCTATCTATCTATCTATCTATCTATCTATCTATCTATCTATCTATCTATCTATCTATCTATCTAGCCGCCTAGGACATATAGCTCTCCTGGCCGTTTCGATAACGGTATCGATAGCAAACTTGGTGTGGCATAACATGACTGTATGGAAAACATGTTTGACTAGTCATAACATGAAAATCATGATATATATGTTATGAGTGTCATGATTTAAAATTCTTGGTTCTGCAGCTCTTGTGGTGGTTTCGTTCGCACAGCACGTTGCAAAACTGGTATGGTATGAGATGATTGCATGGCAAACACTAGCGACAGACCCTAACATGAAAATGATGACATGAGTGTCATGTAACAACATGACTACGTTCCACGCTCATGATGCGCTGATATACCTAATTTCATATTACGGTACGCGAATGAACGACGAAGGTCTGTGGCTGGTGCAAACATGATTATCATGAGACGCGTGTCAAGTTACAACATGACGACATGCCATGCTCATGATGCACTGGCGGCCGTTTCGCTATAGCTTCACTTATACCAAATTTGATATTACGCGACGCCAATTGATTACGAAGGTATGTGACTAGTGAAACATGATAATAGAGAGTTTTAGTACTGCGTACGCTGCGTACGTGGAGGCGTTGCGTACGTAAGGACGCCAGGTTCTGCGTAGTGCGCATGCGCAGACCGCAACGCGCACGTATCGTATTACGTACGCAGCCGCTACGTACGCACGCATGAGAAGCGTGCATGCGTACGTATGAGGTGATCGCGCCGCTCTAGAACAAGTTCGCGACAGCGCGAGACTTCGTTTTGCAAAATGGCGGCATCGAAGGCAAGCACCGACCAACTCTGTGGCTTAAAATATGGTCAGAATCTGGCTATAACACTTGGATTGGCTCACAGTGGCTGTCAACAACACGTGCTTCTATTTTGATCTACCAGATGGCGCAACTCGCTTTTCGCTCCTTACGTACGCGGGTACTACGGCGTACTAAAAGCCGATTAGTGGCAAACGACGCCACGTAACACAAGGCGCTTGCGTGATGCGTACGTACAGCACCATTCCGCAGTACTAAAACTCTCTAATCATGAATGCGTTTCATGTGAAAACATGGCTACATGTCATGTGAGAACATGACTACGCCAATACATTTCGGCGTGACGCAGTGCGCACGCTCGCTGGCGTTCATTTCTTCGCCTCACGCCAGCCTTGCCACGCCAGGCGCTGGTTCTGCCATATACTCGCAGGCACCGCCGCGCTACGGTTCTTTGACGCATCCTCATTTCAGTGTGTCCGGCGTTCCTCCGTCAAAAAAAGAGGGAGACGCAGTGTTTTCTGGGTAACGCATCGGCGCGAAATGCAGCATGACGTATTTCACACCGGTGGCCGACGGACGCTGGTCGCACCTGGCGTCAGACTACAAATGCTCGCGTTTTGCTAACGTAACGACGCGGCGCCCAGTGTGCGCACGCGTCAACGCTACATTGGAGTATATTGGGCCATTCATGATGCTTTCTTGGCCGTTTTGCTTGTTCCACATCTACGAAGTTTGGTGTTACGTGACGTCAATGGATGACGAATTATATCACTGGTGCAAACATGATAATCCTGACACGCGTGTCATGTAGACACATGACAACATACCACGCTAATAGCGTGTCCGTGGCCGTTTCGCTAGCTCCACATATACCAAATTCGGTATCATGTGACGTGAATAGATGACGAAGGTAAACAACATATCCAAACATGATGATAACGACACGGAAGTCATGTACGCAATCATTAACCTTCACTTCGTAACGTTTTGCGGATTTCGAAGTGCCATATCAACAATTCTCATTCGTGCTTTGCATATCATTGATGCCCCCTTGTACCTGGGATGTGCCGTATTTCGACTGTGAGACTTCTCGACTAACTGGTGGAACCATTCAACTCAGCAAGTGGCAGTGACCTCACCAAAGCCAACTTTGTCGCAGTGACTTGATCTTTCGTCCATCCATCCGTAGGACTCCAACGCTCTGAGGCTGCTGCTACTGCGGCGTGGTTTTCGCGTGCCATACTATGGGCGCAAAACAGGCATCAGTGTGAATGGCTCTCAGCCAACTCACGACTCTGCGTCGATGGAGCGTTCAACCACCGTAACACCGTCTTCCAATGAGCAAGGGTCGTCGTCGGTGACGGAGGATGATGCCGGGCGTTGCGTGGCAGTAACGACACACGAGGCGCACACCTTGGGGCTGACATCTGATCCAGCTATCACCAGTTCTCTTTCCGGACAACAAAATGACATTTTGACTAGAAAAATAATGGGGGACGATGCTGCCCCAAACTGTCCTGCTGACCACACGATGACAACGATGCAGGTGGCTGTTGGAAGACCGTCATAAAGAAGCGACGCGCCCACCAAATGAACGCCCACAAGGAAAGCCAAACAAGCGAGAGCATCTCGGGCGTCTCTCAGCGCAATGTACGCAAGCATAGTGGGAACCGGCATCTGCCTCGACTTCCTATACATGATGAAAAGATCCTTCTACGCCCTCGTGGAGAACTTTGCCTGGATAGGTGGACGCGCCCTGAACTTTACGGCGCTCTCTGGAGCACTGCTGGTTCGACTACCAGAGACCGCGAGGAAATCATATTTCGAATGCGACTTCTGCAAAACATAGTGATCATCAGCACGCCCCAGTCTTACGTAGCCGAAGCGTCATACAAGGTGTTGGAGCGGAATCTTAGTGAGCGTGTTTATCCCATCACAACATACTTTGAAGCTCCGGACAACTATTGCACGGGTACTGTTCCTGGCATCGTGCCCGGTACGTCATTTTCCACGCTAGTAGATGAACTTGTGGCTCCTGTGACCCAAATACTTCAAGCACGCATGATAGTTCAGACCAACATTGCGTTGGTCACTTTCGAAGGATTGAAGGTCCCTCGCTACGTGCGCTTCTAAGGGGCCGAATTGTGTTATTACCCTTATCGCCCCCGAAAAGTTGTCTGCAAGATTTGCGACAAGCTGGGACATCACAATGACCATCGCCCTACACCAGACGTTGTCATATGCCCGCCGTGCGGCACCGACAACCCCACCCAGTTGCATCCGTGCACTTCGCACTAACATTCCTGTGATGGACCTCATCCTACGACGGATCTAAACTGCCTTCGGCGTGCGAGGCAGGCACTCAACAAGGTATGCGTGCGGAAAGCCCTCCAAAAGGAACTGCGTCCACTCCAACCCTCCACTCACCATACCACGTCAAGAAAGACGGCCGAGAGCCTCCATTTACGCACCCCGACGAAGGCAAAAGTGTCGCGCTCCAAGAGCCGATTCAAATCGCGTCGCAAGGTAAACACTCGCTCTAAGTCCTGGGCCCGCTTAATCCCGGACCTGCTCCCAATCCCGGACTCTCCTCAAGTCCCGCTCCTGCTCCAAGTCCCACTCCTGCTCCTGCGATGAATCACGGTGTCCATCGCAGAAGTGCACTTCTTCTCCATCTACACAACAACCCTACAAGAAGGCTTTGCAGAGCAAACCTGTTGGCAAGGAGGCACACGCTTTCTCCGAGCAGCAACTGTTCCCGGAACGAAACGCAACTAAGGTGGCACCTCGGGAGGTAGGTCAGGCAGAGGGTCTCCCACAGCCACCTTCGCCTTGTCAATCACTCCCGAACGCATCCAATCACATCACTAAATCGCGATCCTTTCGCAGAAACAGAACGCCTACGTCGAGACATGGATGCGAGTTGCGAACACCAGCAAAAGCAAATGAATGCGCTGGTAGCAGAAATGGGCACAAGTATACAGGGTGCACTCGACAGGACAGAACGCCGCAGGGAAATCCTTCAAATTGAGATGATGGAGCACGTCCAGCCAAGTATAGAACGCACGCTCGCACGTACGACTGCCGTGCACAATATCTGAACTAGACTTGATCAAATCTAAAACTAGACTTGATCAAAGTGCAGGCAGTGTTACAAGATCTACACCGTAACACCGCACCGGGAGCAGACTACATTAGGTTCACCACATTCCGCAACCTAAGTGATGTGGATATCACCCACCTCACTGGTATATTTAATGAATACTGGCGCCAAGGTACACTTCCCCAGGCGTGGCGACACGCCGATATTTCACTGATTTCGATGCCGGGCAAACCAGTTCTGGTTCAAAACCTACGTTCCATATCTCTAACCTCCTGCATTGGGAAGCTGATAGAGCATGTACTCTTGCGACATCTGCAGCCCTTCTTAGAACAGCAATCCTTCTTCGCACATTGTCGATTCAGATACTGAGCTCATCTATCGACCAAAGATAGATGAGCTCAGTATCCTTTTCGCGCCAAAACGAGAGCACTCAGTGCTTTAGATTTGAAGGGGGCCTTCGGTAATGTTGAACACGACCTCATAATTCGCAATCTAGTGGAGTCGCATTGTGGAACTCGAATGTATAACTACATCCGCTCATTGATTCATGATCGTACGGCCACTGTGGCAGTGAGACTGCATCGGTCTGGTACAATCCACCCTACAGGACGTGGGACACCACAGGGTTCTGTTCTTTCCCCTAAATTATTTAATACCACACTGTCAAAGCTTCCCCACTTGCTCGTCCAGATCCCCGATGTCGCCCATGCTATTTATGTGGAGGACATCATCATCTGGTCGACATGGGGCTTTGATAGAGCCATCCAGGACCAACTGCAGAAAACAGTAAAGCAGTGGATGCTGTTGTTGAGTACGCTAAAAAAGGAGGCTTGTTGTGCTCCTCAAAAATCAGAGCTCATAATCATTCGCTCCCGAAGCAGTAGCCCTCCTCATCCAATCATTGCGCACGAGGGTGGCATATCTATACCACATGACCCTTGTGCCCGCATCCTTGGACTACATGTTCAAGTGGATAGCAAAGCTAACTACACCATTGGCTTTTTATTTCGACAAGTTGACCAAATATTGTCCATGATCCGGTGGATTTCAAATCGGCGCCCAAGCTTTAAGAAGACCTTCTGCCCTTGGTGGACGCCTGCGTAATCAGCCGGCTGACATATCACTTGCTCTTCCAGCGGTTGACCAAATCGCAACAACTACGCATAGACGCCATGATCCACAAAGCAAAAAAGCTGGCCCACGGCGTTTTGAACTACACTTCCACGCGTCTTCTTCTTAAGTTCCCACTTACAACGACCTTCTTCGTCACAACAGGAAGAACGTCCGTCACACTCAGAACGCCCCACCGCCATCTTTCTCGCGAGAGGGGGCAGTACGGTTACGCCAGCTACAGACCAAACCATTTCCCGATCTGGTATCGCCTCATAAATTCTACCAACAGTGCTATGCAGACCGTTGCCCCGGCTGTGAGTGCTCGCCCACGATCTTCCATGTCTCAATCGAGTGCACAGCGAACATCTTTCCTCCCTTACCCGCTTTCCCTAACTCTTTACGTAACGAAGAGCCATGGGACGATGCTCTCCGCGATGGACCACCCGAGGTCCTCTGAGCTCTAACACAGCGGGCCCGACTCGTCGCTGGAGTCTTCCCTAGGGACCCCGGACTAAGGGTTCCTCCCACTCCCTCCTTCTCCATGCCTTTGTGAATAGAGACGTTTCTCTCTCTCTTTGTCGCGGTCATTGCGCTGTCTTACACGTATACCACATTGGGTAATACAGGGCGTGAAAAAATGACGAAGGTTTGCGACTGGAGCAAACATGATAGTATTGAGATGATTGTCATGATTGCATGTGTGCATGTATTCAGTTGCATGTCAGATCCTGGCTACATGCCACGCTCATGATGCACTCGTGGCTGTTTCGCTACCTTCACGTATACCAAATTTAGAATGGTGTGACATGAATAGGCGACGAAGGTCATCTATGCTCGTCATAGAGACATGTTCTTGTATACTAATTGTGGTAGCGATGGCATTATGAAACGACCATGAGAGCTAAAAGTCGTAAGCGGGTAGATAGATAGATAAATAGATAGATAGATAGAAAGATAGATAGATAGACAGACAGACAGACAGATCGATAGATAGATAGATAGATAGATAGATAGATAGATAGATAGATAGATAGATAGATAGATAGATAGATAGATAGATATGGTCAAAGTCGCCGATGTTCGCTAAGAAATTCTACGCATGCTTCATGTTAAACATGCATGCTTCATAAAACATGCTTCATGTTATGACGATTTTCGACCTGTTCTCTGCGTTTAGAAATATGACCTTTTTTTGCTTGCAGACCCTGTAATCGTCGCCAAATGCTGCGAACTTCATATTGTTAGTCTCGGCTTGATAAAACGTCCTTCTGACGGCTTCTTTTAGCGACCCTCTTTGTCTCGCATGTGAACGCCATAATTTGAACTCTATAGGACATAAATAGCTTGGCGTAAACGCTCAACAACTTGGGCGGCTGTGCAAGTTCTACAGAGTATTTCTTTTACGAAATAATTTTGACACTGGGCTTGCGCAACTATGAGGTTCTGAAAGCCTGCCTGTCGGCTGCCTCTGGCATAATTCAAGAACAAGAGCCCTCCTTCCCGCTGCCTCCTTCAGCCGACCTCTTCGCAGCTTATGACGGCCATTTCATTGAACACACTTTACAGCCGTTATTCATTCTAAAATGGCGAAAATGGTGTCATCTTGTTTGATTTTTCTCAATTAACCCAAAATCCAGCCCTAGCCACCACTGGGGCTGCAAATCGTATCCATGCACTGTAAACACGTTTTAGCCTTTTAGGGAGTTTTGGATGGTGTTGCCGCGTGCATCCTAAACGTATTAAGTGAAACGACTTTTAAAATGAGGTTTCAAATAACACCCTTGTCTGCGGTGTTTTTGTAGGGTCTCCTGGGAGTTATGTTTTCCTCGTTTGGACACCAGCTCTGCGAGGCACATTTTGGTGTTTCTGTAGAGTTTCTGGGGAGTTTCGTTTTCTTCATTTTAACGCCATGCTTAATCGAGAGCCGTCCATTTCAAATCTTTTTTAGTGGTCAGCCTGCTTTATTAAACTGATTTGGGTGCACGTTAAAGAACACAGGTGGTCCGAATTTCCGGAGCCCTCCACTACGGCGTCTATTATAATCATATGGTGGTTTTGGGACGTTAAACCCCACATATCAATCATCAATGAATGCTTTATAAAACTCATTCATTGAGAGGTATTGCTCGTTTTTATCCAGAATTCAGTAATAAAGCTTCACTACTTGTGTATCACCGACAAAATAGCTCCGTTTTTTAGATACATGACCGATTTTTGGCAGAAGGTTTAACAAGATTTGTTTAAGAAGTAAATGGGGTCAAAAGAGGGAACTTAGGAGGTAACGTTGGTGTTTTTATATAACTCTATTCGGGGGCTTAAATGTAGCACAGCGAAAGGTTTTCTGCTTTTCTTGAAAGCCTTAAAACACCCTTTTATACGCGGCCAAGAGAAAAAATGAATTTCAGGCACGAAATTAATCTTTCAAATATTTTTATTGCTATTGTTCGTCACAGGGACGTATTAGAAAATGTACATCAACGTATACATGCACAAACATGACATTTGCATACAACTACGCACGACTGAGGAATCGAACTCTGGACCACACGCACCGAAAGCACACACGATAACCACTACACCACAGTGCCACCACTAGATTGCCTGGTTTATCACAGGGATTTACACGCACAAAGCGGCTACTACCACGTCGGCGACACTTCTAACTTTTGTTCTCGTAGCAGCGGCATGTGTCAGCGCTTGTACAAGGCCACCGCATAAACTGAAGGGTGTCATGCAGGCCATGGTGAATACCGTCGGCTTCAAACTATTCGGCTCGTTGTTTCGTGCCGCTAGACAAATGGTAAACGTGTGCTAACTAGACCACTTCTCCATACTTCGACATTGCTTCGCTCGCCTGAAATTCGTGAATACCAGCATGACAAAAGGTATCTTCAGATGGCCGAACATATGTGAATTCCACGGGCGTATGTTGGGGGACGTTATTTTCGCTATAGCTGCCTCGACCTGCACGCGTCCCATGGCAGTGGCGTGTTCTGAGCTGTTCTAGACCACCTGTGTTTCCATTGTAAATAGATATCTGAGACTGCCACCACAAAAACTCTTCAGAGATGAGAACGAAACACTGAGCAACACATCTTTATCATTTCAAGCTTCTGCCGCGACGGACTATGAGCGACCAGCGCGAGCCTGCTATCCTCTATTGTTCTCGTCTGCCACCGGTGAGTTCACCACCGCCGCCGTTTCCCATAGCATATAAAAAATAAAAATAAGCGTTACACATGGAGATGCCCATAAGCGTGCACATGGTTCCTATTCAGTGGGAGATGGGAGGGGCGAAGGTTTTTCGCAGCGCCCATCCTCCCTATTAAGTGAATGTACCGAGCGGACTTCACACCCCCTCCCCCTATGCGATACAAGACCAGTAACACGCCTACACTAAATGCCTTTATTGCACGCACACTGTCGTGAGCCAAACGCAGGGGCAGCAGCGCCTGCCTTCTGAGCAGCTGAACCATAATCTGCATCCGCAATTAGAACTTATTTGCAACTCGTATTTTAGGGCGGAACAGTGTTCCTTTAACCCAAACTCAATATTTACTTGATTTAGCTCTCGTTGAATCCCCACAATATTACTTATCAACCTTTATTGTATATATTACACAAATGAATTAAAGGGATCACCTAAGGCATGCCCCAGCATCAAACACAACCACCACAAATTAGCAGTTGAGAGGTATCCCACTAAATATTGAAGTTAATTCATTAGCACTTCATCCTTATGAGTTACCATGTGTACTTGGCACTCCTGTTGCCCAGATGATGTAGGACGAATTAAAAGCAAATGCAGAGGTACAGTCTTCCTCTACAAAACAGTTGTTCTTCATTAAAAATTATTTTTATTTGCTAGTATACCATATGCACAGAAGATGGCAGGTTGGCTTCTTTGTCATTCAGAATTTCGTAGACATAACACAGAAACCCCGAGGAGTGTACCAAATAGACATAAGACTACAGAATACTACTCATTGTAGCAGTGTGTTGTCACCTTCATATTATGTTAAGCTTTATTTATCCAACACGCCACTTCAATTTTGCTACGATGGATGAAGCACCCTCCAATGTGTGCATAAACACAGTGAAAACTTTCCGCCTCTTTGCCTGTCGCCTATTTATTTTCCACAATAATTCTGAAGAGTAAAACACCTGCTCTACTTGCTCGGTAATTAAAGCACATGCCATAACATTAAGCCAGGAGCATTTCAGCAATTCGTATTCCATACCTCAAATGATTGAGGATAGAGTGTTCATAACAGCATCAGTTGTCGTGTCAGTGTAAGAATGTGTATATTTACATGTTTGCATACAGTACCTATACGTATTACAAAGACTAGGAACATGCACAGCATGGCCCAAGCACCATATATAATTCACCACAGTATAGTAAGATGACACTAGAGAAAATATTCTCCTCATAACACACACTAAAGTGTGCACTTCACAGAGCACTATCCAAACAATATGAGCACACGCCAAAAAAATGGGATGTTCAAGAAACTTGATGTTAGTCTACACATGAAGGTTAGCAAATTAGTACAATAAGGCTAGCATCACTTTTATGAAATATTCAACCACCCAGGTAGACATGTCGTTTTTTATTGCATTAGCAAGGCCTACGGCATAAAAACTTCTGTGACATGATCATAAGTTCTGTTTTTTGCATAAAAGTCCAAATTATACCTGTTGAGTTCATTGTAGATCCACTTCCCTAAGTTTGTAAAAGTGTTCAGTCATAACGGCCAGAGTAGGGGCTAGTTGGTTCTACATGGTTGACACTCACGACGCACTACAATTGAAAACTTAAAGACACACTGAAGGGTCACGTGTCCGAGCATGTTAAACAGCTGCCAAAAGTCGTATGACCCAATGGTAGCACGAAGTTTGATGAAGAAAGTTGATAGACTCAGGGACAGCGATTAACCTGATGCCTTGATCACTGCCTTGGCTGAGAGGGTCTTAAAAACCGTCGTCAACAGGTATAAAATGAATACAGGATTAAAACAGAAGTCAAGAGAGGGGCCTCTTGTTATGCCCTACGTTAACGACATTTCGCATGGACTGAACAAATTGCTAGTAGGCATGGCATACTTATGACCATCATGGCACCTCACAATATAATTTGACTTTGTCACCAAGTAAACGGCAAACAACCGGAGGAACAACCATACGTACTCTGTTAAGCATGTCAACAAGTTTGTATCACGTGAAAAAAATGTTGTATATGGTACTCCTTTACTACGCAGAAATCGGTACATTGGGCAAACTGGCTGGTGTCTTAATTCATGTTAACATCAGCATGATTGCAACTGCAAGCACATTAGTCACCCCAGAAATATATTACCCATTGCAGAAAGTGTCATCATTAGCGAAATTCAGAAAACACCATTATTTTATCGAGATTCAAAGACACAAACGAAAAAAAATCATTGAAGCTTTCATGATGTGCAGGCTCGGTGAAGACAGTTGTGTTAGTGTGCCATCTATTCATTTGTCCAACGATGAATATGCTTTTTATGTGAATATTTTAGATAGTTGACAAGGCCAGATTTGATGTTGCGCAGATGGTTGCTTTGTTGTGGTGTGCAGTGGGCAGATTTTCCATGTTTCTTTTTTTTTTCTTTTTCTTTCACCCTGTACATGTTTGCTGTGTTTCCATCAAATAAACAGTTGTTAGTTCGTGTTCGTGTGTGTGCTTCGGTGTGTCTTTTAGTGTTCAATTCTAGCACGTCGTAAGTGTCAACCGTGTTTTTTCATGTCAACAAAATAACAACGTAACATTTATATATGTGGCCTCACGTGTTTACTCACACATATCTGAAGAATAACTAAATTTTCTGGAATTACCTAGGCTTGAGATATTGTTGGAATTATCGCACAGCTGTAATACACCGATGCTTTATTTGTACACGACTATTACAGAAATGTTTACAATATTTCTATGCTAACCAATGTCATCTGCAACCTAAGAAGTTCATCTTTCATTCCTCACTTGATGACTAATGCTTACTGACCACATTATAATTATTCCAAGTACCCGGGCTGTATATAACAAGAAATTAGGCAATCACAGGCCTAATATTTAAATCTTTCTATATAAAGCAGATGCTGGTTAGAATATTGTGTCCTAGAGCTTGGTATCTTATGAGGTTGAAACTAATTTGATCACAAAAGAGTGTAAAGCAGTTAGCACTTCAGTCCATATTTGAAAAAAGTACAATAACAAACCAACATAGAAATAGAAATGAAGGGAACAAGGCAACGCAGTACTATAAACTGAAGTTCACTGCAAGTATGGTTATTTTAGTCACGTCGATACTCATTCAGCGACTGCATGATACTTTCTTCTTGTAATTTTTTTGTACTAAGTGTGTGTATCCTTTTTGTGATTGGCATCACACTTCCCTTTCTAGTAACCCATTGTCTTGTGCATTTCATTCTTATTCCAGGCCTCTTTTTCGCTCTTTAACTCTTATTACTGATCAACTTGCCAAACTGTCCCTCTAAAAAATACGTTTGATGTATAAAGCCAGTTCCGCCTTGTCTAATTTCTAACAATGCGAAATATTCAAATAGGCACGCTAATGAACGGGTTCCATGCAGTACCATGCATAACAATCTGTTTGTATAACAAAACACAGTGAGAGTATTATTCCAAATGTTTTAGGACGTACGAAGGGTTCGAGTTATTGTACATTGAGGCACGGGAGTGTTTCCACAATACACTGTCGTGTACACAAACAGCTGCTTGAGCAACTCCTGCAGCTTTCTCTTAAATGTCTTCCTGAAAAGGATACAAAAAGTCCATGAAGCTTTTTGTATGCATAAAAATGAATATCTTACCACTGACTCACACTTGACAGTGCCATTGCAGTTTTTCTAATTAAACATGATACAAGTGTAAAATTGAGATGTTCTTAAGTAGTTTTTTGTAAACTTTTTATCTATAGTGTAGATGTTGAAGAATACATGATGGTGAAAAAATTCAAAACAACATCAGAAGTGAACCCTTGTCCTGTGCGCTACTACTCAGAAATTTCTTGATTTCAGTGTAGTTGGTATTGTAGTGTAAAGGAATGCAAATGCGAGTAAGATTCACTTTGTTATTAAACCCACTCTCGATGAAGAAAAAGTACTTGAGGCCCTTGTCCTTAGATTTATGTGCACATCATTGAGCTTCAAATGGTCAAAATTTCTGTACCTCCCAACAGTGTCACTGATGATGATAACGGTTTTTAGATGTTAAAAAACAGCAGTTATACCCCTTTATAATAAAACACGTAAAAACACTAGCTTATTGAACCATCCCAGCTATTTTGTTTATGTTTCTGATTGGGTTACTTGTAATTGATTCATGGCAAAAATAAACAGCACACTTGTAATGACGGCAAAATAAGAGCCAGACACAACATCAGCAGTTTCTACCTTGCCAGCAATTTTGTCAATTGTCGGAACACTCTGTATTGATCGCAAGCACTATGGAACAAAATGTAAAACAAAATAACCAAAAGGAAGGATCAAGGTGAATAAATAACAAGGTTCAACCGATTCAACCGACTGATATAACTGGAATTAAATTAGCCATGTACAAGGGACACATCTAAATGCTATAATTATTCACTTGTAATTGTGGCAAGTTCAAGTGCTGATATGTGATTAATGAAGTGACAATACATAAAATGCACGTGCTTCCTCAAAAACACAGAGTCACTAACCACATGTCAGTGACATCATATAGTCATAATTATCTCTCTTTAACATAATTTACTTTCAAGCTAAATCAATACAATCTTATGAGGCTACTGTACCTTGATGTGCAATGTAATTTTTTCTCTACGACCCAATTATTGTGTATGATGCAAAATTGTTATCGTGAAGTGTTCTTACTAGCTCATATTCTGGGCATAAGAACAGAATAAATAAAAAACTAATTTAGTCTTAATGCACACTTCGTCACATGGCAGCACGCTAACAGCGGTTGTTGGTTTGTTTGTTTTTGCTTAAGGGTATACTCCCTGAAAGTAGTGTTGCATTCATGCTTTATCGCAACCAAAGAAATTAAGTTGCACAAACTTGCCTTTTTCAAGGTGCACTCGCTTGAATCGGCTGGCTGCTCAATGCTTGTGAGATATTCACAGAAGTTTCAATGATTGACTTGTGGGGTTTAACGTCTCAAAACCACTATTTGATTATGAGAGACGCCGTAGTGGAGGGCTCCGGAAATTTTGACCACCTGGGGTTCTTTAACGTGCACCCAAATCTGAGTACACGGGCCTACAACATTTTCACAGAAGTTTCAAAACACGCACCACCCATAGTTATGTGAGCTTACTGACTTCGTTGCTTTTCGTTGGTCTTTTCACGCAACGCAAATTGCAAAACGCCTCCTACTGCTGCTCAAGCGACGATAAAGATGCACGAACAGAGGAAACATATGTATTACCTACCATTTGTGTTCCTGATGGTGCCGCGAACGTGGTGCGCCCATAAGCTGCCTGGTTGTACACAGCGGCATGCTCGCATGCTCGCTTGAGTCTCAGGGCCACTTCCACACAATCGCACTCGCATTGCGACGTGTTGCACTGTTGTTAAACCACACATTTTACGTCCAGCGACGAGAACACAGCAACGCTGCCACACAAAACACGCACACAACACCGCGACACATAGCCGTTCAGCTCAAAGCGTCGCTCAGAAGGCAAATGTTATCCCATGACGGTTTCGTTTCGCTATCGCTTACTATGCTTACCACACGCTCACCATTCGCTTGAGCCACAGGGCCATTACCACAACATTGCACTCGCATTGCAGCGTGTTGCCTGTCGCTCAGATCGCGAAGCTTCACTTCGCTATCACTCACGCAAGTCGCTGGGGTCGTCTGCAAATCTCCGCTGGCACTTTGGAACTTGAACGGCTCGTTTTTCGCGTGTTTTTTTTTTTCTCTCCGTGCGTCGCTTTCCCTTTTGCGAGGTGCCGTCGCTGTTCAAAGGCCGAAGCAGAGATTGGTCGAAGGGCATATTTTCTCGCTTCGTAGCGGCCGTTTGAAAATAGTTCCCTTCACTTGTTTCTTCTTTTTTTTCTCCGGGACTCCTCAGCACCTGGTTTCATTCCGTGCGTTGATGCACACCACGCCTGCCCGATACGTTATCCAAAAGGGTTAACTGAGTGTGCGTGCAGTCGCATAGGTCTGCCGGATTTTCCTTTAGCATCATATGGATTTGATAAAAAAAACATAACTGAAGTTATTAGGTGGTCACAGTTCTGGCTGAACCCGAACCCAACTATATGAAATGTGCCCTCTGCAGCATTCTGTACAAAGGATATCGTTCGACGATATGAAGAAATAAATAATTGATTAGCGCGTTGTGAATTTGTCAAGAATTAATTTCCTCCTTCTCGGCTAGCTTCTACATCAGCTAAGGAGGGAAGATGTTTGAGGTTTGGAATGGGTCCCCTCGATGACACGAGTGCACGGTGACAGGGCGAAGGAAGAGCCGTAGTCCGGTGAAGAGACGCTCTATTGCAGCCTCAAGCGTCGGCCCGAGTCCAAGCCCGAACCTCCACTCTTTCATTTCAGATTCAAGCACCCTTTTTTAAACCCTCGGTTGTACAAAGGGTCTTCACACAAGCCAATCACACATTGGGGCTCACATCATCACACCAAAAACTAGCTTTCATCACCTTCGTACGACCTAAACTTGAATATGCTTCAGCAATCTGGCATCCTTCACAAGCCTACCTGACGTCTAAATTAGAGTCCATCCAAAATCGCGCAGCTCACTTCATATCTTCGCAATACTCACACAAAACCAACGTTACCAAGCTGAAACACTCTCTTTCCCTTCCAACTCTTGAATCCCGCCGCTTGATTCCCCGTCTATGCCTTCTGCACCGCTTCTACTATCATCCATGCTCGAGACATCAGTTGCTCCAATCTGCTCACAGAACTTCATCGCGCATAAATCACAGCAGGCCCATTGCACGCATAAATGGCCGGACGACAGCATTTATTACCTCATTTTTTTCTGATGCAATAGCCCTCTGGAATGCCTTACCGGATGACTCCGCTTCATGCGCCAACAGAGAAGCGTTCCGCGCCAAACTGAACGAACATTTTTTCGAGCCTCTCTCCTGATAATCTCAACTACTTCGTGTTTATCGCCAATCGTTTAGAATTGTACTTAGTTTTGCTCAGCAATCGTTTAACATGTGTAAAGCATTGTGTATTCTTTTTTATCTTGTTCTAGTTCGTTCATGTGATTTCTGATTCCTGTTTCCTGTGTAAACTTATTTGCTTTTATTCATTTATTTATTTATTTACTTAACCTGTAGAACATTGTACCCTATCTCGTTACTTGTCCCCCCTTATGTAATGCCTTCGGGCCTTTAAGGGCGAAGTAAATGAAATGAAAAATCGCAAAAAACACTTTCACAACATGCCCTGCATTGGTAAATATGCCATTACGAAACACAACACGAGAGGGGATACGTTCTCCGCGTGTCACACTCTCTCCCATGCCCGGCCGTGAGTCGGCCGACCTCTGTCGGTATCCGTTCTCACGCTCGGGCTCCATCAACTTTCTCATTAACGTCACTTCGTAGAAGCCTCCGTAAGCGCGGAGATTATAGTGTCTGGCCCTCTGCGTTCACCAGGTGTGCATGTGACAGCGAGGCCCCCGCCGTCCTAACAACACTCGGTAATGACGTATAGCGGGGGAGGACAAGCTCGTGTCCGTGCCGCCACTATGTCTCGGTCAGCCCAGTGGTTGCGTACCCACGTCATTCTCAATGGCGCGCGTGCATGCCAACAATGACTTAAACTCAGACGGTGGCGCCTGGCCTGCTTCTTGCCAGACGCTCTTCCGAGTAAGCCATCCCCTTCTAGTTATTCCCTAACGGGAAGACCTTCACGGCTCCGCTCTTGAACCGTGTGAATGAAGGAGTCTCCTCCATTTCCCGTGCGCAGGTCTCCCGCGTTCGCCTTCGCGGAACCGATCAGCTTCGTTAGTTCGCGAGTCGGAAACTGACTCCGCACTCTGCATCAGCCGGATTAATTGTGCTACACACAACGCACCGGTAATTGTTGCCTCATACTAACTTCAAGCATTCTGATGAATTTGGGCTTTCGTATGACAAAGCACATCTTCCCCCTGCGCAGCAGAATGCATGCTGGCCAGCACTGAAGGCAAATTGCAGAGAGCTCAGGAAACAAATGAAAAGAAAGCATACAAGAGGAGGCAAATTGGGAGTTTTCTGGCGGTCTCATTCGGGATAAATGACGTCATATCATGAATTAATTTATTTTCTCCCCTCAATTATCCACGCTATTTCCTAAGGAGGTAAAATTAAGGTCGCAGAATTATATTACTCTTATTTCGTAACACTTTATGGGTGTAGAAGTGTGAGTAAAGGTAGTATGATGCCCTTAAAACGCCAAATTCGGCTAATTTGTGCTTACAGTGTGGGCATCGCTGCCGCTGGTAAGCGGCACTCACCAGCGACAATCTAGTCGACCAGCCATGGGCCGTCCTGAAAACCGATGGAGAACATCTGGTTCGAATGACTTCGAGCTGGCAACTCAAGTGCCCTCACCATCATTCACTGGGGGTGGGACAGGACAGAGGTAACCTCATCCCCGTCCAGACCAAAGAATACTGTAGGACGAACCTTTAATAAATTTATTCGTTTTTTCATTCAGCTCCACTTTTCACGTCGAAGAAGGTGATGCCTCGGTAAAATCTGCCCCACCAAGGAGCACAGTCAGCAAAGAATTTCCACGTGATGCTATTAGCAGACAAATAATCGCCGACTCCACTTCCCCCAGTAGTGTAATACACAGCACGAAGTTCGCGAGAAGCACGTTCAAAGCACAAAGCATTCTCAGAGTAAATCACTGAAGGGAATCCATAATGTGCAGTGAAACGCCGAAAAGCTTCCAAGAAACCGTTTGCTGTGGAGCGTGAAACAAGCTCTAGATGAAGAGCACTTATAACCGTGCTAGTGAATAGCACGATGTATGATTTCTATGTTGGCTCACTTTTCAAGTACACTGGTCCAATCAATTCTACACCAGTAATCGCGCGTGCCAAATACGACGCCCGATCCCTCTTTTCACACACTGCTTCGCCTTCGTCACCCAGAAGCGCTCTCAGAGTTCCTCGGTGGTTGTTGCGACTCCTGCATGGAGAAGCCTCAGGTGTAAGCCGGTGGCAATGAGTTCAGTGGTGATGTGGTCACCGGGAAGCAGAATCGGGTGTTTGACGCCCTCGTGGTACACGACATTCCGAAGGCTTGCTTGAATTCTCAGCAATCCATCCTCTTCTGAAATAAAGGGGTGCGAATCCCGAATCGTTGGCGCCTTGCGTAGATGTCACCCAGTCTGGAGGGCTGCTAATTCAGAGCCGAATCGTTGCTTTTAAAAAATTGACAGCCAATATACCTTTCAGAGGCGACAAGCTCCTCCGTCGTTAGGTGTCCTTGAGGGGTTGGCCAGTCAAAGTAGGCTGTTACAAACCTCAGTCTCCAAGCCGTGTCGCGTAGCACCCACACCAGGAACTATACTTTGATAAATTCAAAACAGCGTTCACCGATGTCGAGGACGAATAATGCGTAACGGTGTATACTTCGGACTTCTCCTTTACATCATCTCAAAGAGCATTCAGGTAAGTATTCGTGTGTTTAGGCCACTCTTCGCTTCTGACCTACCAAACCGGTCCTCTCCATCAAATCACCTTATCAATCAGATTTCTCAATGACGTGCCCCGGGAAGCTAGATCCGCTGGGTTCTCTTTTCCAGAACAATAGTTTCATTACGAAGAGTCGGAGAGGTCTTATGTGACTCTGTTTTTTTACAAACTGCTGCCACCTTGAAGGGATGCCTTGGATCCAACCCATAGCCACTATTGAATCGGTCCAAGAATAGCATTTAGAAGAAGTTATTTTCATTGCGTCAGTTATGAACTTTGCAAGTCGGGCATCCAATAAAACTCCAAAAAGCTCGAGCGTTGGAAGTGAAAACTGCTTTATGAGAGCAACTCGGCCCTTTGCTTGAGCCGCTGACTTGGTGCAACATCGCATTTGTGCTGCAGATAAGCAACAGCCCCGTAAGCGGCTTTGCTTGGGTCAGTGAATACAGGCAGCTCATAATCCAAATCACTCATTGACAAACAAAACCTGGGAACTGAAAGAGTCTTGATGCCACGATCTTCTCTTCACCACATATCTCATTTTAAGGCAATTTGAATTTGAGTTTCACAATCCCAATCAAATTGTATTTACCAAATGCGCTGAAAAGTATTTTTGGAACGTACTAGAAATGATGCTGTAAGGCTGAGAGGGTCGAACAAGCGAGCGGAAGTCTGTAAAATGCACCGCTACGTGGGTAATTTTCTTGTAAACATTCAAGAACACTATTGTCGTTCAAGGTTCGCCTGTCTGACGTGGTGTTCTACAGTAGTCCCAGTATCTTCGCGTGGTACGGCTGTTCTACGCAGTTTTCTAGGCCAGTGTAGTTAGTTACCTACTTCTGTAACTTCATTTCAGCTTTCGCGAAGATTTCTGTAGCTTGGTCGCATAGCTCACAGGCGTCTGATGCGGTAGGCACACTGGTGACTATGTCATCCGCGTAAAAGCAACGGACCAACTTCTCAGCTGTCCGGTGATACTTTCCGGATATGCACTGCAGATGATACTGCAATTCGCACTGAGTAAGAAAAGGCTTGCCATAGTGCCAAAGGGCACGCGAGAGGATGCGATATTGGCAAACGCGATTCATGTCCCGCACTGCTGTTGGCGTTCTTTCAAACCACAGGTATCTCAGAGCGTCCCTGTCACTCAGCTTAATTCTAATCTGTAGAAATGCTTTCTGGACATCAGCCGCGACACCGACTTGATGCTGACGAAAACGCAGCAAAATCTTCAACATATCGTTTTTCAGGTTCGGGGCTTTTTCCAAGTGGTCATTCAATGAAGTCGCTCTTGAGGAATGGGACGAGGCATCGAAAACAATTAGGAGTTTTGCTGTGGTGGATGATTTTCTAATCACTTCGTGATGGGGAATGTAATATTTAGTGGTGGCCGCATTATTGATGACGCCAACTGGCTCAGCATTACTATCAGTAAGGTACTGCCTGACTGCTGCATCCTACTGAAGCCTTATTTATTTGCTCTGAGACAACCGGTGACGCAAGCAGCGAAGTCGCTTGATTGCTACCGCACGATTATCGTGCAGGTCTGATTGTCTTTACAAGACACACAAACTTTGTACCTTTCGCCTCGAAGCTCAGTTGTTTCAATGAAAGCTTTTAGCACCTGCTTATTGTGGCAGGATGGCTCATCTGCATCTGTGATACCGTAGCTTTTGAGCTACCAGAACTTTCGTATTTGTGAGCCTATGCGTTCCTGCATCAGGGCGCCGCTCATGCAACAACTTATCCGTAGTGCACAAACGTTTGCGTTTGTGAGCGGAAGAATGATTGCGTCATTTAAGGGTCCTTGTACTATCCAACCCAGTGAAGTCTGAAAGGAAAGAAGGCTGTTGCGATCTTTATGTCAAGTGACTTCGCTCCCAAGAATTTTTCTCAATTGGCCTGAGCCAATTAATAAGCTAATGCCTTCTTCCTGAGTGATATGCGGAAAGCAAAGTTCATCAGCTAATTGTTGACAATTTTTCAACTATTTGATCAATTCATGGTCTTAAGGTACTTCAGCAACAACTTCACAGATGTTCTCGATTCCTGTATCTTCCGTGACATGCTGAATATTATCGTATTGGCTTTGTAAACTTACTTTGACTATCCGACGTGCACTGCGACCGTGTTTGTTTCCAAATAGGTTGACGGTAATGTCAAATTCTCCTAACACTTTCAGGTTTAATTTCCTTGAAACTTCTTTAATGAAAATGCGCTGGCTACCATTATCCATGATGCGTCTTATATAGCAGCTGCCCTTTGCACCTTTTATCCATCCTCTGAAGGTTTGCAACGGTATTGCATCAAGGCTCGTTTTGCTATCTGACACAGCGTGCATGTAGGTACCGCTCTTAGCGTGTTGTGCTGGCGTCATTACTTCAACAACTGTACAAGCCTGTCTAGAGCACATCGAAGAAGTGTATCTTCCATGACAATGTGAGCAGCTCACCTTCCGTCGACAGTTTCTTGCTCAATGTCCTTTTGTGATACATCTAAAGCAGCAGCCAGTCGTCGACAGAAGACGCTTTTTCTCCGAGTAAGGAAGCGATGCATCGCAGTCGAACGTTGGGTGTGATTTCTGGCAAAAAAGGCACGCCTCTTCTGTGAAGGCACCGTTGAGAACTGCCCCTGATGCCATAGGCTGATTCTTGCGGCTGCCGGAGGTCTGTAGTTCTTTGCTGTGCGACATCCGTCGTTGGTAGGTGGTCTGCTCCCTGCACTCGACCTCAATGCGGAGGTACTTGAGCAATGGTCGATTTTCTTTTTCCGAGCTCAGCGGGTCGTTCGCACTTGACGCTGTGAGTCGCCATCGTCGGTGATATTCCATCCATATGTCTTGTGGAATCGCTTTCATTAGTACATCGCACAACATGGCAAAGTAGCAGTATTCCGAGACGCCGAGGCCTTTGAGCCCTTTTATGATGACTTGAACAAAGTCATAAAGGCTTCTCAGAGCACAGGGATTGGCCGACGTAGTGACGGGACGTAGAGTGCGAAAGGTCTCTGGTTCGTTCCCGGGTTTCGGCACCAATTTAAAATCCGAAGACTTCTTTCGTGGAAAACCGGGTTCATGGATCTACGCCGCAATAAACTGGCACCGAGACGCTCTGCTCTTCATCTCCAGGCGTATTAGTCCGTTGAACCCGGTTTTTCCGGAAGAAGTCTTCAGATTTTACAGCCTCTCCTCAATCACGCTAACGCCCTTCCATGTTCTGAAGTATTTTCTAAAATTCGGCCTCTCTCACGCAAACATCGTTGCTGCCTCAGCGACATTCCCGTGCCCACATCACCTATCGTTTACGCTCGCGGTAGGCGGCTTGTTTCACGACACCATTCTTGGCCTTTATGAAAGAGCGTCTGCCACAAACAATCAAAGCATTCCTTTACACTCCACCTATACTCTCACTGACCTACTTCCCCCGCGAAGTTTCACTCTCCCCACTTTTCGCATGCCTATCATTCGTACACTCTTCTCTAAAAAGCTCGCTGTTACCGTCTTGCTGCGCCTGTAGATGATTCACCTGTCTTTATTCACCCTCAGCACACTTTGCACGGCGCAGCACTCTCTTCCTATTGAGCTTCTCCCTCGCCACAATACGATGCCAAGTAATCAGCACTACGTCATTAAACATGGAAGCAACACTACGAGATTTGCTGTGGAACGTTGTTGTCGCCGCAATGCTTTTTCTAAGTAAGCGTAAGCTTATCAGTGTTATACAACTGACAGGCGTGGAAATATAACAATATTTCTCGCAACATCAGCTTTTGGTATTCAGGTAATCTATTGGTAACTAAGCTTCTGTCAATATGATACTATAGACTTGGGACGTAAGACCCTCAATATTATCAGTTCGTAAATAACTTCTACAAGCTTTTATTCTTGACGCATTCTGGTTACCATATCATGAAACTCGAAAGCAAATTTACCTTACATCGGGAAACAAATATTTTATTTTAACAGTAGGAATAATTTTTCAGATGTAATAATGCGTTTCTATCAACTTTTTCTCCGTTGCGCTAAATTACAAAACAGCCCAAGAAGCTCTTTTTATATAGTGAGAAGGGTTAATTGATGAGTATTTTCTTTTTCAAAATTTTGTTCACTTGTATTATGAGCTGCACGTTAACAAATCATAACTGTGAAGGTGTACTTGTGAGTAGTTTACATTATTGTTGTCACTTTGCTTTATAAAGAGGTAAAGTTAGAAAATTTTGCCTTTCAATAAATAACACATATGATAGCATACAATAGAGCAGTACACTATGCACTGAAGAATTGACGCACCAGACATATATAAATTAAGCTCGAAGTAAATTATTGTACACGCACAACTTCGCGAATATATAACTGTACAGACAGCAGCAATCATAAAAACGCCTGAGGTGAGGGTGTTTGTGCTACATCTGATGGCAGCCTTTCCTGACGGCAGACTACATCTGATGGCAGCCTTCTGGGCAAAAATGACACCTGTAATGCTTAAGTTGCGTGGTTTATTTTGTTTTTATTATTTGTACTGTCATGTCGTAGTGAAACGCAATCCGGTTTGTGAAGGCATCTCGGGGAGTCCACGGCTGTTCTGTTATGACATGTGTTGAGAAAAAGTTTCAGCCTGAAAAATTGCATTCGCATGTGCAGAAGTTGACCGATGCTTTCTGCTGTTTTTGACACGCTAGAATACCTTAAACAACACAAGCAAAGAAATCGAATAGCCATGTTTTGAACTCTTCTTTAATGGAACTCTTCTCATGCCATCTTTTGATTCCACACAGATCACAAAGATAACCTGAAACATATTGGTCGTCAGGCGGGCATACTTGAGCCTCAGCATCCAGCACTGGCCACTTTTCTGCGTTTTTGCGCAGGAAACCCACAAGTCGTGCTTTATTTCTAACCTGGCTCATGTAACGGCTCCAGGAAATAACAGGTGTGAAATACAGAATATATTTGTATCTCTATACTAAATATAAACTGCTTGAATATACCGTAATATGATTCTAGTCCACCGTGGTGAAACAGTAGTTAAGATGCTCGGCTGCTGACCTGAAAATCGCGTGTTCGACCCTGGCCGTGGCAGGCGCATTTGAATGGAGCCCAATGGTAGATGCCTGTGTACTCTGCAATATCAGTGCACGTCAAAGAACACAAGATGTTCCAAGTATCTGGAGCCCTCCACTACGTCATCATTTCTTATATTCAAATTGTGGTTTTAAGATCTAAAACACATTGTTATTAATTTATTCAATACTGCAGACTCCAGGTCCAAACAAGGCGGGTAATACATTTAAAAATATAGAAATAATTAAAAGCAACTGAAACAATAAAGGGCGAAGAAGGTTGTCTGGTAAGGTGATTCATTCACATGTATTAGTTATTATTTATTAAGTGACTCACTAGGCCTCTTTTTTGAACAAAACACACGAGCACTGTTTCTTTTTTACTTAAATGGGAACTCAGGCGTTTTTTCTTTTGATGTTGCCCGATTTCAATAATACTGTGACCATGTGTTCGCGTTGCTACCCTGGTTATATGGGCCAAATTATACAACCATTTTAGAAAAAAAATTTAAAATTTTTAGCTTATTTTGAAATCACATTTGTAAACGCAAGCCCTTCTGTGTGTATGGCATCAGGGCCTACTCTTTCTTTAGAAAAAACCCGCCTTTTCCAGCAGACGGATGCAGGGCATGCTTTCTTCTACGAGTTGACGGCAACGCGAACACAGTTCGATTTCGTCAGCTTCATCGCCAACTTGCTTCTCGCGCATCCGAAGATTGAATCACCTGAGCTATCTTTACACCCTGGCCAGCCGTGGCGGCGTGTAGCGGATCTCGTGACGTCATCGGTGAAGGTATCTTCCGACGTCAATGGATACCCACCATGGACGACAGAGCCACTCCCTCTTTCGGTTTCTGTTTTGGTTTGTCGTTTTTTGCTGAAATATAATTATTGACAAGGGCCTGGGCAAAATGAACCACCCTAGCTTTTTCGGGACTGTCAATATCATCAGAAAGCAGCATTATCTCAGTATGAACGAAAATTCACCGGCCTTCCCCTTTAATACACATACGCGACTTTGAGTGCCATTCAGAGTATCTGTCTAGATTGTTTTGTAGAGCATTGGAATAATGACAGATCTGTATAATTGTGTAAAAAACACAACCTTCAGCAAATAATTCGACTTGCAACACACCAAAGCGTATACAGTTTAGTTTTTCTATCAATTACGAATTTTGTATGATGTCCAAGACTTTCGTACAATCGATTGACATCAATCAACGCCAAACCCGTTATCCATAGCACATGAAAAGTTGTGTGTCCGCTAAACTGACTAGATCGTACAGGAAAAATGACCACGGAAGCCATGATGGTATGGAGTATGCGTAGGCAATATTTGTTGATATGACTCATAGCATTTTCAGGTTAATAAACTGCCAGGCCAACAAATGATAGTAAGCATTTTTAGATTACATAAGCGGGATACTAAATTAATACGAAATTGCAGACATGCTGTGGCTCTTGTTGTCGAATATAAGTGTAAAGAACCCCAGGTGGTCGAAATTTCCGGAGCCCACCACTACGGCGTCTCTCATAATCATATGGTGGTTTTGGGACGTTAAACCCCACATATCAATCAATCAATATAAGTGTGCTTGAAAGAAGAATGAATCCTGATAGATTGAGCGCGGTATATGCGAATAGTGAACAGCAACCCACGCCCTTTATCAAACTTCCGTTCAGAGTGTGCCTTTATAAACAAAACAGCGTCCTCAAAATCCCCTTATTATGGCGGTGGAGATACTAATGCTTCTTTGCTTATCGAAACAGAGACGGAAATGAAGCGGTTTCTAGTCACTTCCAAAATGACACATTCATGATAGCATAGCCCTTTGTTCGGACCATGCCATGGTTCGGATTATCTTATACATGCAATAGTCGCACGCTTCCGTTTTTTTATATACTTCCATCTTCTTAAAATTGATTCCCATTTCACTCACTCAACGAACTCTTAGGTGGAACTAGGCATGACGTGTGCGAAAACCAGAAGAAACACACGAATAATGCAACCATGGCAGAGTGAACAGCAATAAATTTGCGAGACAAACAGCACCGCAAAGCAATAAGACACACTACCGTGGGAATCATAGATTACGAAGATGCGTAACGTCTCATATCAGTCGAGTAGCTATCGAACGTTTTTTTTCCTTCCATGTCAAGATAGCCCATGGCCTTTCTGAAGAACTCGGGGCTTCACTTGAGCGACGACGCGCAGCGTCAACAACGCGCTGCATTTTGTCGGTTTTCACTTGCATGCTTTCTTACTTTATGTCTTTACTATCCTATCTTCTTCCCTCTTTCTCTCCTTCAACTTTTTTTTCTCCACGTGCCCCCTCCTCTCTTTAAAATAGGAAAGTGTCATGCCCCTTTTCTCCACTTCTTCTCGCTTATCTCCTTCTATGCTTCTGTGTCCTCGTGTAGATCTGTGTGGAGGTCAAGTGTTAATCATAATAGTGGCGTGCGTCTCACCTTTTTAGTTCGCTGTCAGTTTAGCATGCTACAATCCTATTTTGCTTCTCTTTTTGTCTACTGATCAAATGGTTTTACTCGCATCTGTTTTAGATATCCTTCTTGCTGTCGTAATAACAAACTGATATTCACCAAAGAAATTGGCAAGACATCGTTAACAATATTGGCATAACTAAACAAGCGACCAAAAAAACGTTTCTTTAAGCATTTAAAGCTTGGTGAATTTCTATATGACATCAAAAAGTAGCAAGGCTTTTGCGGAATGCACAGGACAGTCCCAGCGGAAGCTGCAAGAGTGACCTTTCTAGAGCCTTTAAACACTTTTTGGGCAGCATTTACAAGCCAACTTTCAGGGTGCCCACTAAGCCCTACATCATTATAAGTTTCGTTTAGTAAGGAGGCATCTGTTTGTTTGGCAGTAGTGTGGATACTATGGCCCATACACAATCTTGATTGGACAACACATAGTTGGGTATGAATGGTAACTCAAATATTGCTTTCCAACAAAAATATTTTGAACTAAGAAAACATTACAAAATAGAGCACAATGAAGTGAGAAACAAAAAACAGGAAGCGAAATAGCCACTATGCCAATCACGATAATCTGATATTAGAAGCCGACTGGACAGCTGTGTTTATCTAACCCGGATAATCTGGAATAAATATCTTATACTTCATCATAATTTAAGATTACTTGCCGAGTATTTTTCGAGTATTTACACCGGAGACATTTAGTTGAAACACGTTTAGTGGCTTGAATGAATTTACACGCCTCATCAAACACACCTCTGTGACAATGTCCTGATGCGGAGGCACTGAAATTTACAACAGTTCTTGTAGTTAAGGTTAAACCTAGCTTCGCACAGGGAGTAGCTTGTGCTTTAATGTACTGAATAATTACGATACAATACAAAATAACATTCAATTGTTTCCAATTGCTCGCAGGACGATAAAAAGAAAGATATTGTCAGATCAGCTCTGTGGAAATAGAAGTGTAATGGAGGCAGACCGCATCAAAATCTGGAGATATTAACTTCAATTTTTTTTACTGTCTCCGCTGACGTTTCTATGAAAATTTGAGGTGTTGGTATTCAGTAAATTTTGTGATATTTGCCATCATATCTGTACAACTAGCAAAGTTTCTATATATAATTCCTGCTATGAATTCTCACTCTTATAATACCGAAGTTATTGGTCCATCAAGTGATGCTCGTTCTAATGAATCGGCAAATTCATTCAATTGTAAGCCGCAGTGACCTGGTACCTACACATATTTCAGGAGTTTCAACAGCAGTGGTACCAACCTGGGCTAAGTCAATAGGGCTCTTGAATATTCCGAAGCTGTAAGAGCTGTAAACACCGAAATAGAATTTGTTATGATGGTTGCACCTAATTCGTTCGAAGGTAGTTTTCAAAGCACCAAAGTAAGAGTAATGGGTTAACCTTCAGAAACAGGAGTGAAATCTGTAAGCCTCACTGAAAATCCCCGTGGGAGTTTGGATTGATGCCCCCTCACATGCGACGTCAGTTTGTGGACTCAGCTCTCAACCACGCTGCAGCAGGCACTGCTCTGAAGTACCTACATTACACTTGTTTCATCTAAGAACCTTACGCTGCTCGAGTGCGCGGATTGTCTACTCTGGCGGGAACTTTTTCAAACGATACCCTTGCGAGGGTCAACACTCACCCGCAACGAATGTTTTCGAGGGCAATTTTGAGTTTGTTTTAGTGCCAGCCCAATCGAGAGGGCCATGAAATCTCCCAGATGGGCGATGAGCATGCTGATGCCGCCAACCACATTGAAACTACGCGTGAGTGTTCTCACTCGTCTTATCTGCAGTTTCCACCGTGCGATACTTATTAGTTCGGGTGCTTCGAAGTTTCAATAAGCGTGCCTTTCTACAGCATCTACAGGCATGTATATACGCGTGGTGAAACGTCGCTGTGTCTTATCGACGGTGTGGTGGTGTACGACGCACGCCATGATGTTGAATGTGCGCAGCCGATGCCGTCATTGGAAATCGCATCCTCGTCGCGGCTCTCGCCCTGCAAACACGTGAAGTTGCGAACGCGCTACACAACGTCCCCGTGGCGAACGAGTGTTTCGCAATGGTGAAGTACTCCTTTGAGGCTCAGTGCGCTTCATCCAACCGTGAAAAGGAAGTTAGTTTTCACAACAATCCTAACGAGAAGGGCACGCCTGCATGCCCGTTTCCTTAAGATATTTTTTTTCTGTAGTGCAATGACAGTGACAGAGAACATGACGATATGTGTGAGAAAAGCCTATTTCTTCCACTCTGGCATTCGCGAACAACACAAGAGATAATTACTGCAGAGCAGCTTTAAATTGCTCTTTGAGTAGTCATTAGAACGTTCATGGCAACTACAAACAATTCAAAACAGCTTGGTTTGCAGCTATGGGTGTCAGCAGGGTGCAACACTGTGTTGTATCGCAGTAAGACTAGTCTTGAGGGTCATGTGCTGTGAATCGTGAAAAGAGCAAGTGCGCCCTTATGCACCCACTTGCCGATGCATATGACTGCAGTTTGTGTCAGTAATGTTTGTTCTACGAAAGCAGCATCATGATGTTACCTCATATTAATACCATACCAAGGCCAATTGGTATTATCAGGCTTGGCAATATCAATACCAAGGTCATCGTTCGGGTATCAGAATATAACAAATAGTCGTCGCTGATTGTGTGTACCGCGCACAGGGCCACAAACATGGTCTGAAAACCTCGAGTGATTGTGCACAAAATAGCAACAGCAGCTTTCGCTTATGAATTTATGGTAAGCATTGCGCTAGGCACGCGCTTGTCTTGATCAGTAAACTGCTTATATATGCACGTACACCAACCATATAAAGCTGTAGCCTCCGATGTCCAGCGATTCAAGCTGCGCTCACAAGTCGCGCTTACCCGAGGGGCGCTTACCCGAGGCGATTCGGAGGCCGCGTCATCGGCTCCTGGTCTGCAGGAGACTTCGCGATATAGGTTTTGGAATGGCAACTCATTTGGTGTAACTCACCTACACCTGTATCCTGCGTGCAATAATTGGCTGAAGTACTGGCGAGGCACTAAAACATGGTTGAAATCTTACCAAAAAGTGCAGCGTAGGTCAGGTATAGCGAAAGTACTGCCAGCTAAATGCTTGCAGCACATGGGCGATGAAGGAGTGGGGCTCTTTCTCTCAGTTTGACTACCCACTTCTTCCTCGGCTTCATGTCTTTATAATAGCTGTTAGAGCTGACGCCCTTTTCATGGGTGGGGGATAAATATTTGCGCCGAGATTGGGCTATAGATGGCACTACCGTCTCCGCGGCAGTGTGAATAGACGGTTGGCGGCTCTTATACTAATACACGCACCGACGCTTCGTTGCGTGTTGTCGGAGCCGATTGTAGGCGAATAAAATGCCTTAAGTGCACTTTAGTGGTGATATCTACGCTCCTCTCTAGTGAATCGATACACGAAGCTTATGAAACGTTTCTTATGCAACGAAGCTGATGCACAAAGTTATCGCAAGGACGCGTTGCAGGAGCCAATGGCGCAGACTACGGTCAGGAGGCAGGAAACCACGAGAAGAAATTGTGTGACAAAAAAGACGCGTTGGTAAAGGCCTCACAATGTGCGAGTGCAGCGCAGTGGCTAGCACGCCCGGCATATGTTGTCATAAACCAAGTGGTCAGGGGTTCGACTGCTGCTTATTTACCTTACCTTTTTAGCCAACCAATCGTCAGTCTTTTTTTGTTATTGATTTTGTGGCGTAAATACGTCGCTGAAATCCTGACGTAAGCCTGCATAAAACACTTTCATGTCAGAAATTGGGGCTGCTATGCACCGTTCCGGCAAAGACTGCAAAAACAGTGGTGCATGGTGGCTGTACCCGTCTTCTTTTTTATTTACCGTCACTTTCTTTTCTCACGACGCTGCTACGCTACATGAAGTATGAGTTATGCCTTGCACTTCCGTTCTTTCGCTCTTACTTCTCACTCCAACACCGTCACTATATTCCTACATACAAAGCTTTGCTATTATTTAGTCTTCAATTCTTTCATCATTCCCCGCGAACCATTCTTTCACACCCTAGATTACCTTTGACACCCGCTTGCAATATTGTACTCTGCTGCTTTCTTGGCCTTGCGTGCCTTGGTGGCTTATCTAGGCTTCCACAGCATAACTACTTAGCTTATTCTCCACAAAAAAACCTTATAGCTGGTACTTCATGTGTACTTTCTCTCGTGTTTGGAGCACTTTTAAATAGGTGCGTTATTATTTCGTACGTCATAAAATATTGATATCAATGCCACATTAGTTGCCAATATCACTGTATAGGATATCTATTGCTCTTAACTTTCATAACTGCAGCGTAACTTCTCAATACAATATTTTATTTTAATATTATCTTAATATTAGATTTAATCCTTAGAGGAGTGGCGACAATGGCACACAACAATGAAACATTTTGTGGTTTGACACCCCAAAACAATTTGAGCATTAGAAACGCCTCAGTGGAAGGCTCCAGAAATTTCGACTGTCGTGAAATTTTGACCAGCCTCTTCCATTAGGCCTCCATTGAAATGTCACTGACGTGGCTGAGATTGAACCCAGGACCTTAAAAATGACAAGGAGCAATAATTCATGTCTCTCTCAAGGCCGTGTCCCGGACTTTGTACTGTTTATGCTAGCACGCTTTGAAGAACTCGCACTCCACAACGCTGGAAGAAAACATTACTACCAGCCTGTAAATGTGGCTAGGATACATGCCTTCTCGTTGTTGCCTTTGCGCACCTCTTATGAGACTACGGCTTCCTTCTGAGGCGAAGCAGCACGTTTTCGCATTCACCAAATACAACTTTGTGCAGTACACTCTCTTTTTTTTCTCGCATTCCCACTGGTCCCTTTAGCAACTGAAGATCCCAATTTTTTCGGAAGACAAGCGGAAATAATGTGGATGCGAATTCAACACGGCGTGTCGAGACGAGCATCATTTGTGTCTTCTAGTGGAAAAGGGAATATGAAATGAAGATTCTCCCTGATATTTGATGTAGAAGGGCTGACATGGCAGAGTTGTCTTATTCTGCATTCTAAAGGATGGCACGAGATGTTTCTCTGGAAATCGATAAAGCGCCAGATGCGGAATAAAGTAAAGTAGCTGTATCGTGGCATGTTTTGCGGGCCGATCCCATTTCTTCTGTCCCATTTGTGTTTTCTATATTTCTGTCTGCTACGGCATTCAATTTTCTTATTGTTGGTCTCGGTAACGCTATTTTTTTCTCTTGTTCATCCTGGATCTATTTACTAGTTCTTTATCACTGCAGTTTTTCTTCTCTGTTTCTAAACTCGAGCCGCAGTTGCATATGAAGACATATTTAGGAAGCCAATTTTGTGGAATACCGTAATGAATCTACGCTAACTTTATCATTAATTATACAAATATTTTATTAGGTATTTGACATAGGTAACAAACTACTCTATTTTTGAGTAAAAAAAGAGAGACGATATCTGCACAGAGCACGCGGCGCCGCCGCGGTGTTCAAGTGGCTAAGGCACTCGGCTGCTGACCCGCAGGTCGCGGGTTCAAATCCCGGCTGTGGCGGCTACATTTCCAAAGGAGGCGGAAATGTTGTAGGCCCTTGTGCTCTGATTTTGGTGCACGTTAAAGGACCCCAGGTGGTCAAGATTTTCGGAGCCCTCCAGTACGATGTCTCTCATATACATATGTTGTTTTTGGGACGTTAAACTCTACATATCAATGAAATCAATGGAGCACGCGGCACAGACACTGCGCAAGATGGCAGAGCGACATATTTGAGCCCGCTGTAGGCTCTCTTGGAGCAACTAATACAAGTACACATGCGTGGTTACCACTGCGCCATAAATCATCACAAGTTTTGTGAAACACACAAGCACACACTATGCCATCATTCTTCGTTCTGCTCATAATCCAGGTGCCCGCTATACATCTAAAAAGCTTACGTGCACTTTGTTGGTGACGGGACTCAGGACAAAGAATTGTGGCTTAGAACTTGTAGTGAGTGGAAATCTTCAAAGCACACTAATGGTGTAGTTCCCAATGTGCGACACGTATAGTTCTGACACATAGACTAACGTGTCTTATTCTCGGACATATGCCAGAAATCACGCTGGCGTTGTATGCTATTTTTGGCAAAGAGCATCTGACCCCAGCCTAGCTCTATCGCGCAATACACGACTCTCACACATACAGCCAGGATTTTTGAAATTGAACACGAACAATTATTATTATCTGATCGGGTATCACAATAAAAAAAATCGCCGCATTCCACTTATCTTTAAAGTGAATGTTAAGCGAATCATCAGTGATGTTCCGTACTGCACCTAAGAATTCCCATTCAGGGACATAAAACGTCCCTATTTCGGGGATCCTTTTTTGAAAACGTTGAAGAACTTCCAGCCAAGCTCCACACACAACAGTAATGATTTCCGCTTCCATCCATGCGCACACATACCATAAATAGGCGTGTCTCACGTACTGGCGACTTTTGAAATCTTGACAAGGCCCTCCACTGCCGCTCTACAAAAGCATGACTTTATTCATTCATATAATGTTAGCACACTCCACATTCTGGGGTTTCATTCAAACACCAATAGTGAACCAGAAATCACTCCGCGTAAATATCAGAACCAATCCTCAAAGGTCATGCTGGCGTGGTGCATGCGCAATGATTACAGCAGAAAAGGCGCAGTGTGACTGCTAATTATCAGTCTTCACAGGAGAACTTTTCCTGAAATTTCCTGCAGTATCACAAAGATTCTCTTTCTCCTTTTGGTTCAAAATAACAGGCGAAAATTCCCCTAAAAAGAAAAAAACAATCACAGCATATCCACTGATGATCAGCGTGGCGAAGTGTCCGTCGGCCCGTCCGGCCTTCCGTCCGTCCACTCGAACATCCGTGCGTCCATTCATCAGTCCTTCCGTCTGTCCGTACGTCCGTCCATGAGTTCATCCGTCCATCTATCTGTCTGTCTGTTCGCACATCCATCTAGTGAACACTCCAAATACCACCATCTCGCATCGCTCATCTCCACATACCCACTCCGCGCGCCCGCAGAATCATCCGCCCGTCTGCTGGTTTGTCTGTCCATCTATCCGTCCTTGCGTCCGTCCATGCGTTCATCTAGTGAACACTCCAAGTACTACCATCAACCATCTCGCATCTCTTGTGGCACATACCCACTCTATAGCGGGTATGTGCCACTGGTGGCTAGCGGGTATGTGCCACTGATGGCTATGTACGACAACAACGGAGGAACGACAGACCCACATCCTCAGGATCTTCGCCCTCAAAATTCCCTGCATGAAACAACTCGGCGAAGCATGTGAATGCAAGGTGAATGTGTTTTGTTTTCTTTTTATTGGGCGAGACGTTGTCAGGTAGCGCTCAATATGTGTACGACTCCACGCACACGCAAACGTTTGGCCGCCGTATACCTTTTATATTAGCAGTCGTTTGCAGTTGCGTAACAATGCCAAGAGCAACATGGATATTAGCAACACTAGAAGCGGTATGAACCGCTGGGTGGTAGGCTTCCACACTGCTACGCAAATCAACCTCAGCGGATGTTGTCGGAGGTTTTTACGTCGAACGACTGTCACGTCACAGTAGGTGTGAGAACACGTACCTGGGCATTGGCGGTGTTGACGAAGAAACGGACGTACAACCTGGCCGAGATCATTCCCATGCCCATGTGATGCCTGCAGGGCGGTGAAGAAATGTAGCTGATACGTCCATGTATCTGCTGCTACAACAAAATTGTGAATGCTCAACTCGTCGAGACATCTTGCCGTAGGGTTTGTTCTACGAGTAACCAAGGTTGAAGTTATAAAAGACGATATCCGAAATCAAAGAAAAACAGGCAGGTCAGGAGGGACAAGCGTTATGTTTGCCGCCCTGCACTGGGGTATCGTCTAAATTACTGTAAAAGACTCTATCAGAAGGCAAAAAATAACACATATTCAAAAGAGTCCTTCAAACGGATCGCAGCTGTGAAAATTTATCTCGACCTTGGGTGAGCCCCAAGGTCGAGGTAAGTTTCACGAGGGATTCCAAGTGAGCGTGAGCCTAAAACTATTTTGCCGACCACTCGTCTGATTAACACTGCTTCATCAGTACTATCAGTCTTACTTCAGCTCACATTTATAATTATTATGTCTACACGCACATGAGTGCAGTAGCGTCCGTACGCCAGCTAAATATCATTTGAACAGATGCGCGAGTCTCGGAGGGGTGGAAGAATGTGGGTAGATTTACCCGCATTCTTTCCCATACGAAGGTTCTCCTGAAACATTTTGGGAATCATCGCTTTCATTAAAAAGTTTTTAGTGGATGGAAACCACTGGTAACACGTATCTAAAGATGGGTTATCAAAAGTGCCCAGTAGACCACCGATTATACATGAATGTGGCGTTAAAAAACATTGAATTGCTGAAAATACAGCAGATAGTACACTAAGGGACATGTGACGCGACTCACTCACACTCGTATAGAGTCGTTGAGCGTGAGCCGGACTGGGTCCAAGCGAGGGATATTGTGGTGAGTACAGTCCTTGTGAGTCCGTTTGAAGAACAAATTGATGAGTGTGTGGCTCAGTGAGCCCTAAGGGTGAATGTTTTACGAGTGAGTATGAGTGAGCTCTAGAGCTTTGTCGAGCTATGGTTAAGAAGTTTCTCTCTCTCTCTCTCTATCTCTCTCTCTGTGTGTGTGTGTGTTTGTGTGTGTGTGTGTGTAGCAATGAAAAATCAGTCATCTGTGTTTGAGAGTCTCCTTTTTGAAATTACCACAACACATCCCTTTTCTTTAGTTCGTTGAAAGAAAACTAAAAACGTACGATGAGTGACGGTATCTAAAAAAACTATCATGAAAGAACGGCTAGGAAATGGAAGGCCGAGTGAAAACACAGAGCATGGACATTGCAAGACGCAGGTTGCAATATCAAGGGAAGAATAAACTTACACGCTTTGCCTTTCCTACTAACTCTTTGAAATATGATATGTGGGGTTTAACGACCCAAAACCACCATATGATTATGAGAGACGGCGTAGTGGAGAGCTCCGGAAATTTCGATCACCTGGGGTTCTTTAACGTGCTCCGAATTCTGAGGACATGGGCCTACAACAAATTCATTGAAGTAAATCACAAACTAAAAACAAAAATTGTCATGCCTGCGTGGAACGCGCAGCTTAGTCACAGCGAAAGATGGAAGAGCGACAGCCTTTTTCAAACATTAATTGATATGTGGGGTTCAACTTCTCAAGACCACCATATGATTATGAGAAACGCCCTAGTGGAGGACTCCAGAAATTTTGACCAACAGGCGTTCTTAGAACTGAGCACATGGGCCTACTGCATTTTAGCCTCCATTAAAAATGCAGCCATCGCCAGGCAGGTCGGCAGCCAAGTACCTGAACTGCTAGACCACCGGGGCAGGGCGTCTTCTTCTAAAAACATTTTGGATAACTTCTGGAAGCAAACTTGCAGGGCACCCGCTGCATCATACAATTGATAATACCGTGGAGAAACATTCGCTAAGTCATTGTTCGTCACTCTTTGGAGAAGCGTGGTACCCGCTACACAGTTGCAAGAAATTTTGTGCATTTTATTGATGGTGTGCCTGAGGAGTTCGTCATGAATTGGAGCATTTGACGACCCACTTGATACGCAATTATCATTGTGCACGTCTGGCTATTCCTTCTCTGTTCTCCAACGCTTGAGTAAACCTATTAACGCAATTTATTACCCACTATGCACCCTGGCTAAGGTTCACTTTGCAACGAAGTTTTAAGCACCAGCGTAGCTCAGTGGTAGAATATTGAATTGGCATGGAGGGCACCCGGTTTGCAATCCTATTTTCTCCACGGCATTTTTTTCATTTAGTTAACTCTTTTTATTTCGCGTGAAAGTGGTTATAGACGCAGGTGGTGGCGGAAAACTATGGTGCCAAAACGACCCTCGATGTGATCTCATGACAGCTTTTGCTGTAAACGCGCCACAGGAAGAAATGAAAACACACAGGTCCTTTACTTTAAAAGCATTGGCACAAATTTATATCGCAACACAAAGGTTGAGTTTACAGGCATGTATTTCTAAGACAACACATAATGTTGGTCGATGTAACCATGGAGCACATAACTGTTTACGTGGCTGAATGCTTATTTTTAGTAATTCAATAAGATTAGGTTATTCTTTCGTACGTACACCGAATAAAATGTCTCATACATGAATAAACGTAATTCGAAGAAATCCCACCCGCCAACGCTCTCTGCAGCACTACTCCCGTTTGTTTTGATATTTAGAATTTGTGTTTGTTTTATATCTAGTAGAGTGTTTGTTGCCAGTTGTTTCATCTGCACAGTATAACTATTCTCATCGGCACGATTACAAACAGCTGCAAGCAAATTTAGGTGTAGAAATTGCGCGAGTGAACTCTAATGAGTTATGAAGTAAGATTTCAATAATTTTTCAATTATGACGGAGGCACACCACTGATAATTGAAATGCGTATCTTTCCAGTTCTTACGCGATCCTCGAATTTTTGTAATATAGCGACGATGGAAATTCGAAATAAATGGGCAGTACTTCAGATGACCGCTAAGATATGGGCAACAAATTAGTTCAACTGCCTAATTTCTACCATGCCTTTCACCCGGACGCAATTAAGGCGCTCCCAACTTCGATCCGTGCGCTCGCCCGAAGATCGGCTCGATTCAGCACTGCTCCGCTCGGCTGGAGACCGTAACGACACGATCGAACGCAGCGCCGCCCTGCAATATTGACAGTGCGTGACATTGGTGCGACACTGCCAGTATTCGTTTCTTTGTACGTTTACCAGCCTTAGGGGACGTCCTAAACTGTTTGTGATGTATTCTTGCCTCATATAATGTGTTTCGCTTGAACTTGAGTGCGAATTGTTGGCTAACACAGGGTAATTGATACCCGCTTACACAGGTTAATTGATACCAGGGGCATAAATCTAGGAAATTCAGACGGGGTCCAAACATCTCGCCATGGTGGCAATTTTCTTTTCATAAATGTTTGTAGATTCTATTTTAGCCTATAAAACTTGGAATAATGCATCGAAAAGAAATCGAACTTGTTCCTGGATTGCGTGATTCCATTGTTCTGTTGAATCTTTTCTGAAACCAATCGGGCGGCAGTTGCGATTTCAATTGTCTCACATAGTTAAGTGGTATAGATGAGCGGTACGCTTTACAAAGAACAACAAAAACAAAACGAGCCTTAACGGTTTCAACCCCCCATACGTAACAGTCAAGCCTTTAAGATATATGATTTGCGAAAGGGAAACTTCAGGGGGAGGGGGGCACTTGCAAGGGGTGTCCCTCCAAGCCTGGGCACAAGGAGGGGGGAGGGGGCAGGACCTTCCTTACTACCCCTTGATTTACGTGCCGGCTCTCCACAAACAATAAAAACTTGAGGTGTTTCCATTATTCTTGTCATTGAAGGCCTATTTGTTCACTATAGTGGCCCATCTTGCGGATCTTTCTACTAACAATGCAGTTGCGAAGTGCGATAAAGCTGCGTGAATACGCGAGCGCGTCGCGACTCATATGAGCCGTAAGATATGTGGTTCGCTTAATGAAGACCCCGGCACTTGCAGTGTTATTTATCTTAGGAATATTGCTGGTAATTAGGCCGTCGCAAAGCAATTTTTAGCAATCGATGATACATGTATTATTCAACATTATATGTTTAAGCACCACAATACTGCAACAATCCACCCCGCGTACTTCTCCGGCATCAGAAACAGTCTACGAGAAACATCACATCCTCTTTATTGGGACGACATCAGAAAATACCCGTGCAACGCATATTTGATGACATATTTTTGGACCGTAATAGTGGCTAGAAGCTGCTTGATTTACCCTACCTGTCTACAAAAGAAGTGACAGGCGTTTTTCTACGAGAAGGCTTATCGCAAATAACATGGAACGCAACTTTATTTTGAATTCACTCAGAAGCAGCATCTCTAAAGGTCGTCAAGAATATATAAACTCAATTTTAGCACTAGATGTCTTCGAACTGTCAGGAATTACCCTGTCATATGAGATATTTGTAAAACTTTAAAATTGGCCCCGTATCTTTATGTTTCACTTCAATTGTCGTTGAAAGAGGATAGTCTTGCGTCTGAAGAGAATGAATAAAACGTTTAATTTGTGTTCTGCGCGAGATAATCGCTGAAACGATTCTGGAGGCAGGACCTCGATACGCGCAACAGAGGCGAACGAACACCTTGAGACATTCTACGATCTGAGGTACGAGCGCCATCTGAGAGTTACGTTGCGAAACAAAAAGATCGCCTCTGAAATGATAAGCGTGCAGCGTACGCGCCTATCTCTGAGGCCAACTTGGCTAACATCCAAGGTGACGGGTAGGTGCCACTACCGTGTCGTCTTAACGAAGCGTACGAAACACTTTCCTTTTCGTTCATAGCGTTGCATTCTGAGCGCAGCACGATAAACACTACGTTTTTTTTAAATACTTATGTCTGCCTCCTCTAGTATGAAGAAATACACGGCCTAATATTGACATGTTGATATTGTGCTAAAGATAAGTGGAATATATTTCTTTGATCCAACAGTTTGACAAGTATGAACGCAGAAACCAGAGCAATATTAGTGGGTGCTGCGCATGTGGTTGGATTTTGTCGTCTCAGATATGTTTTACAGACTAGCAGATAAAAAGACAGACCAAAGTTTTTGCGTCAAAGCACCCCAAGAAAGACTAGCGTCTTAAAAAGACGTTTCTTGCAAGGCAACGTACCAGTGAAGCTAAATCTTAGCTATCTCGTAACATCATGCTTAGGCAATACGAATCAGATTGCGCTCGCGGTATCATGAGACATGGGGCGCTGTTTAAGTCAGAATAATGCAATGCGTAGCTACATTGACTTCTACACTGGCAATTGTAGCGCATTCAGAAAGAAACAAGTTCCTCAAGTCAAGCTTTTGTTTCTTTCCTTCGTCATTCAGCCGCTCTTGTCAAGTGCGACCGAAAATCTAGTTCTCAGGGCTGACGCTCGCCGTCCATCCGTGCACAAATGACGAAGTTCACATCGAATTGCATGACTATTCCAATGCAGCGAAGATACGTTCAGGTCGTAAGCTGACAACAGACACAGACTGAAAGCTCTTTGACGCATTTCTCTTTCCGCCCATCGGTTTCGGGTTAGAGCTGTTGATGTCTCCACTTTATTGAATTGTGTGAGCTCTGTTAAATCCTGCATTTCGCGATCTCGCTGTACGATACAAAAGCAAGCAGGCAAGTAAAGAAACAAACGAACAAACAAACAAACAAGCTGGCTGGTAGCTCAGTTCAGAAATTCAAGAATATGCGGCAGCATACTCGCTTTCTAAGGAACGAAAAAAAAAGATTCGCGTGCAGAGCCCGTAACCACCGCAATTGATACGGACAGGGGGGTTGGGGATGTTGTGTGGGTGGAGTGGTGTTTATTTTATTGGTCTTTGTTCTAGCACAACAAGCAGAGCAGCAGTTCAGAAATTCAAGAATATGCGGCAGCATACTCGCTTTCTAAGGAACGAAAAAAAAAAGATTCGCGTGCAGAGCCCGTAACCACCGCAATTGATACGGACAGGGGGGTTGGGGATGTTGTGTGGGTGGAGTGGTGTTTTTTTTATTGGTCTTTGTTCTAGCACAATAAGCAGAGCGGTCTGCGCGAATCTTTTCCAAGCACCGCACCCAGAAAAGCCGGACGCCTGGCCGGGGGCTGCTTGTACCCTTCTTATAGACCGGTGGGTGTCCGGCGGCGGGGTTCGAACCACGCACCTCCCGCAGGCCAGCTGGACGTCCTACCCGTTAGGCCACGACTGCGGTGAGGGTCGAGGAAGTCAATATGCGTATATGACAACAACTACGTGAGTTTTGGTCGCTACCAGATCATACACAATCTCATGTCTCTCTGATTCGCTGTTTTCATGGAATACCTTAAGTTTAAATCGTCGGCATCGTTGAACAGGAAAGGCTTGGTTCGGTACAATATTCGATGTGACCTACTGTTTCCGTCTTCCTCCGCAAACTGGCAGCACTGTAAACAGCAGCCTTAGAGACTCGAGTGCATGTCGCTAAATTCGGAGCCTATTTCTAAACATACGAAGTGCGTACAGGGTGCACCAGATGGCGGCGCCAGCCACTAAATTGAGATATCTGGGCACGGAGGAAGGAAAGGTAAGGAGAGGCCCTGACGTCAGTCGTTGTAAAGCCGTGATGAAGCCGGAAGTCGGCCATATTGACTAGGCAAATTCTCCTCTCTTGTTTACATGTGAATGCGAAGGAGGAGGCGTGACTCCCTCTCTGTCTCAAAAAGAACGTGGCCTGCGCGCCGCGTGCGTCGGTGCTATCCGAAACCAACGGAACGGATTTCAACACGCTGTCTTGCCGCGATACGGTTGACGAAATCTCTGCTTATGGCTGTTGTACTCTTGCACTGCCGGCGTTAACAATAAACGCGGCAAGTTGCACGTTAAGATTTTTTTTATTTGATGTGTTCTTTGTGAAAATAAAGATTATATTTCGGGCATTGCCGCGCGACGAACCAGGCACCAAAATTTGTACAGCTTCTTTCAGATCAGTTTTTTTTCCATTTTGCGCTTCTCTCTGGGTTTTATGAAATTTTCCGTCAGGCTGTGGGCTAGACACAACAATAAAAAAAGAAAAAAATGTCTTCCCCGCAATAAACCCGGAGGTCCGTAATTATGCCAATAAGGTCGGCGTCGGTGTAGCTTGTGTGCGTGGCAGCCCGTTGAGTTTGCGCCGGCCTCTTGTTTTCACCCCTCTTTTTTCCGACGCGCACTGCTTCCTACGGATATCCCAAAGGCCATGATTTCATTAGGACGAAAGCAGCAAAGACCACCCGAAAGTGCGTGGGAACACGTCTTCAGTGTGATTCACGCGCACTAGTAGCTACGAAGAACGGAGACCAGGATCGCTTTAGGGCGAAAGGTGGGAAAGTTAGCCGAAGGAATGCGTGAGAAAAGGTCTGCGGGAAGCTTCACGCGTCGACACAGCCGCCAAGGACGGCAGGGAAAGCCAGCCAAATGCGAGGGAAGATTTCGCCGGGATAAGTGGCTAGTCATTAAAGGAAAATAAAGAGAAGGCGCTTGTTTCTGTTTTCCTTACCTGGAACAGAGCTCAGCGCCAACCGCCAACCGATAACTGTACAGGAACATGAAAGCAAGATTAGATTACAGTCTTAATAAGGACCTGTGGACCGCAAATGCATCGTCCATTGTCATAAGAAGCAACACCGCATAACTGTCACTAACTTGGAAGGCATTCATTGAACTAATTCTTGAGCACAGTCGTTATCTTCTTTGATGGCTTTTCAGCATAATTTTGACGGACGCTGCAAATTCGGAGTACGTATATGCGCGCTCGTTCCGTGGTTTCTAGTTCAGACACCTGGTTACAACCACCACCGTGGAAAATCACGTAGCTTACAATGCGGCACAAAGAATGGATGCTGTCGAACACCTGCAGTACGCTACGGCTAGGTGCGAGGCCCATGAAAACGCGCACACTACCACTGGACTGCCTGAACGGTGCCGCACCGCACTACATCAATAATAATAAAACGCCGCCATTTTGCCTAGTGAATATGGCCGCACGTGACGTAATTTCCGGCGCATTTTTTACGCCCTGCGCCGGCTGGGCATACCCTCTCCTTACCTTTCCTTCCTCCGTGTATCTGGGCATCTTTTTTTTTTTTCGCTGCTTCAGTCTTCAATATTTAGCGTGTATTATGGGTACATATACAGAATCTCAGGCACTGTCAGGACCAAGTGCACTGTTTTATGAGTTGTTTCTAAATGAATTGTGTTTATTGATTACCATAAGTAACTGGGACTCACGTGAGAATGAGATAGGTGAATGTCACGATTTTGAGAATTGGTTTTGCACCCGTTTAATCATAACGGCAAGAGAATAGGCGTATCATACAGGGGGGCAAGAGGGGCGCGAGCTCCCCCACTGAGAAAAGTTGGGAAAGCTAAGCCCACCCCCTCCCCCACTCTTGACAGTGCTCACTCTTGGCTACACGCTGGGGAAACAACAAAGTAAGGTGAAGTTTCCTCTCACAACAGCAATCACTCAATTATGTTCTTACGGAACGATGAAAATGTTACGAGGCCGTGTTACAACATAACAAACATTTCCGCTGTGCTTGTTTTCCTTATAGACTTTTCGCAGTTCAGGTCCCCTATGCGATGCTTTCCTGTCTCGCGCTGAAGTATTGCAGAGCATGCAACCGCTGAACAGGGGCTTTCTACTATTACATCACTCGTTCATGCTTTTATCTTTGACTTCTAGATGCAGTTACCGATATGTTCAAGCAAACTTTCTATGAACCAGTCAAACCAATTGCTGCTTCCGGAAGGTAATTTTCTTCGAAAAGGATATATCATCCCCGCTGATCTGTCGAAGCTGTTGCAAGCCGATAAGTGTGAAGAATTCTTTTAAATGCGAAGCATTTCTTAGCGAACTTCGGCGACTTTGTGTCTATCTATCTATCTATCTATCTATCTATCTATCTATCTATCTATCTATCTATCTATCTATCTATCTATCTATCTATCCATCAGCTTATGACTTTTAACTCTCCTGGCCACCCCGCTACGGTGGTCTAGCGGCTAAGGTACTCGGCTGCTGACCCGCAGGTCGCGGTATCAAATCCCGGCTGTGGCGGCTGCATTTCCGATGGAGGCGGAAATGTTGTAGGCCCGTGTACTCAGATTTGGGTGCACGTTAAAGAACCCCAGGTGGTCGAAATTTCTGGAGCCCTCCACTACGGCGACTCTAATAATCTTATGGTGCTTTTGGGACGTTAAACCCCACAAATCAATCAATCAATCAAATCAATCAACTGTCTTGGCCGCTTCGATAATGGTATCGATACCAAGCTTGGTACGGCATAATAGGACTGTATGGCGAGCATAAGCGACTAGTCATTTAATGAAAATCGTGACATGGATGTCATGAATGTCATGATTTACATTTCATGGTCGTGGAGGCCTTGCGGTAGTTTCGTTCACATGGCATGTTGCAAAACAAGTCTGGTATGACATGATTCCATGGCGAACACAAGTGACAGACCCTAACATGAAAATCTTGACATGCGTGTCATGTAACAACATGACTACATGCCAAGCTCATGATGCGCTCGCAGGCATTTCGCTAGCGTCACATGTGACTGGTGCTACATGATTACCATCAGAGGCGTGTTATGTAACAACATGACTACATATCACACTCATGGTGCGCTGGCGGACGTTTTACTAGTATCACTTATACCAAATTTGGTAATGCGGAACGTGAATGGATTACGAAGATATGATACAGGTTCAAACATGATAAACATGGCATGCGTGTCATGTGACAACATTACTACATCCTACGCTCATGATGCACTCGCAGTCGTTTCGATAGCTTCACTTGTACCAAACTCGGTTATACACGACGCAAACGGACGACATAAATAAATGACGCATACAAACAGGATAATCGCGACATAGATTACGAAGGTATGTCACTGGTGCAAACTTGATAATCGTGAGATGCGTGTCATGTCAATTATCGCGAGTGTCGATGAACTAGAGTGTGTATGCACCAGACTGTCTTGTTGGAGCCATAGTTTTATTTTATATGCCGTATACAGACCCCCTTAGGCTGAGTTTGAATGCATGGCAAAATTACGTGAACATATGTCCCAGTTTTGCAACCAGAAAATTTTATTAGCTGGTGATTTTAACCTACCTTCTGTTGACTGGGAACGCTTTACGACGGGGCCCTTGAACAAAAAAGAGACGGAGGCTTTGTTCTACGTCATGGTTACTCATAACCTGATGCAATTTGTGAAAGAGCCAACCCATGTGCATAGGTCCAGTAGTTCCATTCTTGATTTGGTATTTATAAGCAGTGAACTAGAGCAGCACATTGTTTCAGTGGAGCAGGGCCTGTTTGATCACAACATGGTTAGCGTATCCGTTCCCCTTACCAGATGCACGAGCGATAAAAAATCATCGGTTCGTTGTTTCAAACATTACTCACGAGCAGATGACGTATCTGTGATAGACTACATGGAATCGTGTTTTGCTGTATTTGATGCTGAAGATGTCGGAACAATGTGGAACTGATTTAAAGCAATGTGTCATCATTGCATAGACAACTTTATTCCGAATAACCTTAAGAAGGTTCACAAACAGACTCCTTGAATTACGCGCGATATTATTCATTTAAAGCGAAAAATAAAGCGATTACGCAAAAAGCAAGCACAGACTAGTGCTCTTTCAACCCTCAAGGTCAGCTTTGCACGGGCCGTACACTCCTCTAAAGATCGCTACTTTATGACACTTCTGCCCAATTTCATAAAAAATGACCCAAGTAAATTCTGGAATTATAAAACCGACAAAAAGAACCCCGTGACCGAAATAGCAATTGAGGGCGTGATTGTTAGTGACCAGAAAGCGGTGGCTGAGTATTTTATTATGTATTTTAAAGTGTATTTTCTGGTTCTACATTGTACATACGTACCAAGCAGTAAAGTTTTCGATCCATCTGAAGCATCTTTTGTGTCTTACTCTGGCGTATTCGCGATGCTTTTAAACCTTAAGTCCAAAACATCGTGTGGACCGGATGATCTGCCAAATATGTTTCTAAAAAGGTAGGCTGAACATGTCGTAAAATTCCTGTATAAAAAGTTTTTATGTTTTATTGTTGTCATCAACGCTACCAAATGACTGGAAGGCTGCTCGCATTAGTCCCTTATTCAAAAAAGGGAACCGTCTTTCTCCTGAAAATTATCGTCCTATATCTCTAAAGTTATCCTGCTGTAAATTATTTGAACATATTATTGCCACCCAAATAGTAATTTTTTGGACCAACATTCTATTTTGACACAATTTCAACACGGGTTGAGAAAGGGATATTCAACAGTAACGCAATTGGTTACAGTAGTCCACTCATTTGCACTAAATCTTGATAACAATAGGCAAACTGACATAATTTTCTTAGATTTCAGTAAAGCGTTTGACAGAGTACCCCACGATAAACTAATTCAAAAACTTAAGCGGATTGGCTTTCCAGACATTCTCGTAAACTGGATTGATGAATATCTTACTATCCGGTCACAGTTTGTTGTCATTAATGACCACCGTTCACCATCTCTTCATGTCTCATCAGGTGTGCCCCAGGGAACTGTACTGGGGCAATTGCTTTTTCTCATTTATATCAACAATATTGTCAATGTCATAACACCTAAAATACAAATTAGATTATTTGCCGATAATTGTGTTTTGTTTCGTGATATTTACTCTGTTCATGATCAAAACGAACTTAACACAAATCTTCCCAATATAGATCAGTGGTGTAATGAATGGGGAATGGCCCTCAACGTAGACAAAAGTGTCTGTATGCGTCTGACACGTCAAAAAAATCCGCTAGACTATATCTACAAACTAGGGCCGTCATTCCTGAGAGAGGTCACAAGCTATAAATACTTGGGCTTGACCATAACTAACAATTTATCCTGGAACGTCCACATAGACAACATATGTTCAGCTGCCCTCCGAAAACTCGGCTTTTTAAGACGTAAACTGCGTAACGGCCCTCCAAGTGTTAAGCTTCTTAGTTATTTTTATCTTGTAAGACCTAAAATAGAATACGCCAGCACAGTATGGGATTCTTCCACTAAGTTTATTATTGATAAAAGTGAGCGGGTTCAAAGGAAAGCAGTTCGTTTTATATACAAAAAATACTTACCATGTGATTCACCCTCTGCACTATTGACTGCAAATGACATTCAGCCACTTGCTTCGCGCAGACTCAAACAACGGCTTCATTTCCTTTTCTTGTTACCTAACAGTAAACTAGCCATTCATCCATCACCGTATCTATCTTTCTGATCAACTAGGCAGACCCGACATCACCATCCCAAATTTTTTACCCCATATTTCGCGAGAACTGATGCCTTTGTGTATTCTTTCTTTCCACGGACAGTGTCTGATTGGAACAAATTATGTGATTCCCATTCATTGTGAATTAAGTAGAGTGAATTGCTTTATGTATAATGCATGTTATTCCTGGTTTTTTTGTATGAGATGTGCCGTTTCTGCTTGGACCATTTATGGTTGGCAGTATTTGCCAAATAAAAATAAATAAAATAAATAAATGTGAGGGCAATGACTATATGCCACAGTCAAGGTGCCAATACATTCCGACGTGACGCGCTGTCAGTGCTCACTGTCATTCATTTCGTCGGGTACCGACTCCTCGCCAGGCACCGGTTGCATACACTTGCAGGCACGCGCCACGCTGCGTTGGTTCGATGCATTCATGTTTCAGTACGTCCGGCGTCCCTCCGTCACGAAAAAAGGGAGACGCTGTGTTGTCTGGGTAACGCATCGGTGCGTAATGCAGTGTCGCATTTCGCGCCGGATGCCGACGGACGCGGCACGTGCCAGTCACGCCTGGCGTCAGACTGTAGCGTGCTCACGTTTTGCTAACGTAGCGTCGCTGTGCCCAGCGTGCGGGTTCGTCCACACTACGTTGGAGTATATTGGGCTCTTCATGATGCTCTCGTGGCTGTTTTTATAGCTCCTCATATGTCAAATTTCGTAATAGGTGACGTCAATGGATGACGAAAGTATATGACTTGCGCATATATGATAATCCTGACACGCGTGTCATGTATGAACATGACAGAATACCACGCTCATAGCGTGCTCGCGGTCGTTTCGCTAGCTCCAAATATACTATATTTTGTATCACATCACGGCAATGAATGACGAAGATAAACGACACATCCCAACAAGATAATCATGACACGGAAGTCATGTACAGCACTATTACCTCTGCCTCATAACGTTGTGCTGATTTTAAAGTGACATATCAACCTTTCTCGTTCCTGCTTCGCATATCATCGATTCCCACTGTACTTGGTATCTGCCAATTTTTTGGACGTGTAAGTTTTTTCGTAAAATAACGCCAAAAATTGTTTCCAGTTTATTCTCTGATAAACCTGATTAGCCTTGGTTATGGTAACTTGTTTATGTACTCGAGCTTATTAGGAAGCTCAGCATTGAAATTGCGCCACCACTTGACCCAGTGGAGCAGGGAGAAGGTGAAAGACCATGGTTTTTAGCACTATGAAGGATTTTTAGGAATTGAGCTAGTTGCTTTTCACTCAAATTGAATTGTCCTTTACAGCTCAAAATACATCTCGGAGAGCAAAGAAGCACATACGTGCAGCGCTGCTTATTTATCTTTATTCCTGTTTCTCTCAGCAATTATGAGCTCACAGATATGTATACGCGCACGAACTACTAAACACTCTTATGTTGCAAATGGAAATAGTTTATTCAACTCATAATCCGTCTCACCAGCTGCTATATTGTCACTTGGCTGCTAGGTACGGTGAGCGCAAGCCATGGCTGCCCGCTAGCATGGAAGACGATGTTCTGAAGCAGTGCGCGCTCTGGTTAGTTGTTAAGTATTGAACAATCTATCTTGCCAGTTTTCGGTGTGTCTCCCCGCCGGCTCAGTTCTTCCGAGTTGAAGACTTCTTTAGTACGTGACAACTGATGGAGCTGCTGGGTAACCCCCAGCCGATGTTGCAAATGCCTCCAGAGCGCCCTGTATCTGCAATGACAACACCTGTTCACCGCTAAGGTCGAAGACTCTGAGGACTACCTTCTGAGCGTGGACCTCTTCCCGAGATGACGTCTGTCACACGCACGAGCGCTAGGGAAGGCGCTGCAGCCTCCAACGCAATGGAAAGCGCTGCAGCCACGCCTCATACGCTGTAAAAGCCACGTGTGCCGATGGTGTTTCACGGTTCCGACTTGGAGGATGCCGAAGACTGGCTGGCTCAGTTCGAACGGGTCTCTAATTACAATGGTTAGACCGACTTCGACAAGATGAGGAACTTGTATTTCAGCATGGAGGACGGCGCTCGTACGTGGTACGAAAACCGTCAGCCTTTTCCCTTGTGGAGCGGCTTTCGTCGATAGTTGCTGGCAAGTTGGCCAATCCCGATCGCCGTGAACGAGCCGAGTGAGCGATTCAGTTGCGCCTCTAAATGCCGAATGAAAGTGTCATCATGCACGTCGAGGACAAGACGAGCCTCTTTCGTCGAGCTGACTCTGACCTGGCGGAAGAAAAGAAGGTCCGTCATTTAGTGCGAGGAGTGAAAGAGCAGCTTTTCGCTGGCCTCGTTCGCTGTCCCCCAAAGACCGTGGCGGGATTTTAGACCAAAGCCACAACCATGTAACAAGTGCTGCAGCACCGCTCTACCGTGTACGACCGGAAAGTGAGTGTCGCTTGGGCAGTATGTCAGATTGGAGGAGCAGGAAGCAGCATCAACATCGAGTCTCTCTTCGACCTCATTCGATCGGTGTTGCGCGACAAACTACAAAAGACTCAGTGTCAGTCCCAACCTACTGCAGGGTCTATTTGCAGCCTCGTCAGAAACGAAGTACGACAGGCTCTTCAAATGCCGCCTTTCAGTTATGTCCCACCTGTTCCGACAGCGCCACATCGTGCATCATAAGCAGAAGCTGCCAGTCGATATATTCCTGCTTCCCCGTGCTTCGTTAATTCTATGCCCCAGGATGCGCTTCCTTTGCTGCAGCCAATTAAGCACTTGGAAAATCGACAGCCGCTGCCAAGAAAATCCGACGTATGGCACACACTGGACAGACAACCACTGTGTTATCACTATTCTGAAGCTGAATATGAGTACCGGGAATGTTCCTATCGTCGCCTCGGACTACAGGGTTTTGCCATCGACTCGCCACGGCCGAGATTCGGTGAAAGACCAAAAGCTATTTAAGAATACCTTTCACAACAGCGCATGCCAATGCGGCGGCAGTTGCAGTCCCCATCTCCAAGGCGATCTTCTCCAAATTTTTGTAGCTTCCCAGGGGTGGCGCCGGCACGCTCGCCAAACCCTAGGCTGGAAAACAAACGACAACGACCTTCGGAAGCGAGGCCGCTGGCACTCGATGCAAGCAAGGCCTCCCACCGACGCATGCACGGACCCGGAACGATCTTCTGACGACAGCGATGAAAACCAGAACCAGATTTTTTTAGATATACATGTAATAGTCAATGGTCGCCATGTCGTTAGTGCATTATTGGACACAGGTGCCGACTATTCGATCATGAGCGGAAAACTAGCAGCACACATTAAGAAAGTTGTTACGCCTTGGTACGAAGCTCAAATTCGTACTGCCGGCGGGCACGTAGTCACCCCAATCGGCATGTGCACTATCAGAGTGAGCATTCGGAGAGGTACGTTTCTCGCCAGGTCCTATCTTTTAGTTGTGCGAACTGACATGCGTGACGGCATTCTTCTTGCCTGCCACGATGAGCCAACATCTGGTCCCTGAAATTCCTCTCGAACTCTTGCTCGAGTTCGAGAAGCATACTACTAGCCTAAGCTTTCTGCATCACTTAACCGATACGTGAAAAGCTGCCGGGAATGTCAACGCCGTGAATCCCTGCCACTAAAGCCCGTGGGGCTTCTTCAGTCAATAGAACCACCCAGAGCGCCTTTTGATCAAATAGGAATGGATTTACTGGGGCCCTATCCGCTATCATCTGCCGGAACAAGTGGATCGTAGTAGCCACCGACTATTTGACGAAGTACGCCAAAACAAAGGCACTACTACGCGCTACGGCTTCCGACGTCGCCCGATTCTTTATGGACTAGATCGTTCTTCGACATGGCGCCCCGTCGTGCGTAATCAAAGACAGAGGAACAGCATTCACGGCCCAACTCATTCATGACGTATTCAAGCTCAGCTACACGAGCCACCGCAAGACCACAGCATATCAACCGCAGAGCAGCGGCTTGACAGAGCTACTCAACAACACCATCGCTGACATGTTATATATGTATGTAGATGTTCAGCATAAGACCTGGGACCAGGTGCTACCGTACGTCACATTCGCGCACAATACTGCCGTCCAGGGAACTACGCGATTCATGCCTTCCCGTCTTATCCATGAACGGGAGGTCCACACCATGCTGGATGGGATGCTTCAACACAATTGCGATGCTTTGATCACTCCTGATGCTGTGAAGCTTACCCAGTACGCCGAAGAAGCACGCCAGTTAGCACGCCTACACATTAGGCACCAGCAGAATACAGACGCATGCCGCTACAACGCTCGCCATCGACAAGTTCAATACCATCCAGGCGATCAAGTTTGGGTGTGGACTCCAGTCCGCTGCCAGGGATTGTCAGAAAAACTGCTCAGTCGCTACCTCGGACAATACAAAGTCTTGCGACGCGTGAGTGATGTGAACTACGAGGTGGACCCTGACGGCGCCTTCTCACCATGACGGCGAAGGCACACCTCGAAGATTGTCCACGTGGTGCGCCTGAAACCGTACTTCATACGGTCGTGTGACTGCACATAAATCATATTGCTGTTTTTTTGTATGCGCGTATTTTCTGTTGGTTCGCCCCGACTTTGCCTTTGTACTTTCCGAGCATCAGAGTAATGCTTTTTTTTTCTCAAAGGGGTAATAGGGACACTTGCCCACTAGTTACGGCGAGCGCAAGCCATGGCTGCCCGCGAGAATGGAAGACGATGTTCTGGGGCAGTGCGTGCTCTGGCTAGTTATTTCTTATTGAAGCAGCCATCTTGCCAGTTTTTGGTGCGTCTCCCCGCCGGCTCAGTTCTTCCTAGTTGAAGACCCTTTGTAGCACGTGACAATATTCTACGTACTTGAAAAAAGTTGTGTTATCTAACCTTTAATTCCAACATAGGAATAGGCTGCTTGTCGACCAGCATGCCAGTTCAAAATCCCACGAATACATGTAAACATGCGCTGAGATAAGGTTGCACAGGGTCACGTTCACGTGGTCAGTCATACTCGAAAGACTTTGTTATATTGGTTTCCACACTGAGGCTATCACTGGCGTTCTTGCCATGGAAGATGACTGGCAGCCCGTCGAGGCGGAATTCTGCAGCCAAGTGACGTGATGGTGTCTCAGCAAGTGCCTTTGGAAACGAAGGAATCACCACCCCTTCGTCGATCGCGTCTAATTCCAATGATACTTGGAGAGTGGCATGAACGTGTAAAAGCAACATAGGAATTGTCTTCGTGTCGGCCAGCATGCCGGCTCTGAATCCCGTGGCAAGTTTGACCAATTCACTCTACTACCTGAGGGCAGGTTGTAGCAATAGAAGCGGTGGCGAGGCCACAAAAGATAGGCAGATTGGTCTGGCAAATATGCATACATATCGAGTGATTGTTGTTTTTCGGGCATATGCGCGTTGATATCCCGAATATTTTAAGGAGTTTGACTCAGCACCGTGCCTTGCAGAAATGCGATCAGCTGTCTTTGCACACTAATGCATTGTAGCATGGGCATATGCAGGGCGAAAAGCGACGTTGTTGATGGTGAACTCTGCCTTGCAGGTCCATGCCAGATATTTCGGGCAGACCACGGAACCCATTGGCCGAGCCGAGGCTTCCGTAAAAAATTAAGCGTGGTAATCGGACTGCAACCGGCCAACTTCCACATAATTTGGTTACAATTTCGCAGAAGGATTGCGGCCAGGCAATCCTTCTGCGAACGTCTCACCAAATCAGCAGGAAACCGTGCTCAAACAGGAGCATTTGAGCATGGTGTCTAACAGGAAACCCTGCTCAAATACCTCGAAGTTTTGTCAGGCTTGTGTAATACGCTAACTGGAAGCCTGGGAATGTACTCGTCTTTCTTGTGTATGTGTGTGTCAAACAATTATTTTGTATGACTAGGGGAACGTTCCAGCTTTTTATTAGTCTTCGAATAAACAGCATAAAGGTGATTTTTTAAGGTAGTCAAAAATATTGTAAGACTCTTTTCATACTTTCAAAGTGCTCGAGCAGTGCAGGTCATATGGAAGCACGAAATCAAACTAAGTAAAAGCCATTTCCTCATTTTGAAGCTCCAACCTAACGCCTCAGGGTGTCACAGGCAGCGTGTGAGGCGATTGGTCACTTACATTGTGCAGTCGGTGTAAGTACTCACGGCCAGACTTCAGACGGCAAGAGCACCACGTTGAGAGAGGAGGGGGCGGCATTTTCTCCTCCTAAGTGCGAGTTCGCACCCTGCATTTCAAAACGTTATTTGGTTTCTAGCCAACGGTGCAACAATGGTTGTGCGAGCGATAAGTACTCACAAGCGCTAGGCAGTGTCCCCATATTCAAGGTTACATTTGCACAATCGGAACACCAGGGGTTCGGTTGGCTACTTATCGGAGTGGCATAGAGAATAAAATTATAAATGATAAGCCAGTGGCCACATCGTTGTCACTGTTTATATTTACTTCGCATATTTAGTACGATGCTTAAAGCAGCACATGAAAAACAATTTTACATTTCGAACATAATTACTCTACGAGCATAAACCTGCCGAACAACTTTTATGTTCGTTTAATTTCTTTGTGTGTTTGTGGCCTTGACATGGTTGGTTTCTTCTTTTGTGGATTTCCAAAGGATCCTAGTCAACACAAAAAATAAAACCTTACACCTGACAGTTCTGTATTTGCTTCAAGTTCCTTTCACGTATGTTCACTCAACTAATAGTTTAACAGGTATATTTGCTAAATCACATGAATCCCGTAACTAAGTGGATAGGTCCGAATGTAAACAGATATTATGATTTAGCCCAGTGAGAAATAGCACAGATATATACACTGCCTCACCGGCTTATGAATATGTTATGAAAAAGCAGTTTTAATTCCATCATTTTTTCATTGAAACAATACGTTCGATTTTGATTCGACAGTAATCGCAGTGTTTGCAGTATTGGTTATGTGACGCTCCTTTTAGAGTTTCCTAGCATGCATGCGGGGGCTGCAGGTGAAGGTTAGCCATAGCACGCAACGAAGCATTCTTTGGAGAGGAGCTCACTTTGGGGCGGTATTGACGTCGACTGGCCCTTAAGTGGCCATTCGAAACAGGCGCACACGACAAATTTTTAGACACTACGAACAGTTTTTTTCAAGGCGCATCTAAGGCTTCTATGCGTGATTCTTTCACCAATGACATTTTCACACCGGGACTGCTTTTCACCACGATAGCTGAAATTCCTCTAAAGGAGGCATGTACATTCATAGAAGAGCTGCTCAGTGCAATTGATCGCTCCTCTCGGAACCTCTGATAGTACGCATTCCAGAACAAGGTGGATAAAAACTTTTTACATGCTTGTTCTGATGCTTTGCGCCATGTAAATTGTTCTGAAGGTTTGTAGAAATATATTCACAACTTTCGCAGCTTTGTCTACGGTTATTGTGGTTATTGTTCGCGCAAGACAGTTTGTCCACCATGGTTTTACGGTGGTTAAGGTACTCGGTCGCTGACTTGATGGTCATGAATGCCGGCCATGGGGGTCTCATTTCGGACCTCCATGGCCAATCAAAATGTCTGTGTAGAAAGTAAAAGAAAACAGTTGACTCAAATTGGCAGTGCCCTTCCCTTCAGCGTGTCTCCCAGTTATGTTATGTATTTAATACATGGAACTGTACACAGTATTCAACAAGGGAGCCTTAAAAAGGGCAGTCACAGCACTAGCAGTACAATGCCGTGATAACTGTGTAGCAGGAAAAGACATGGGGCTGAATACAAAATGCCGAATTCTTTCTATATTCACAGAACCTATGTCAAGATAGCTTTTTACTCATTGCTTGAAACATAATTTCGAAAATTCGTACGTTGTATCTGTACTCGTTTTACCCGCCAATTTGGTGGAGCTGGTAGTAGGACGGCCCTCAACGAAAGATCCCTGCTGCGCGATTTCCATAGCAACTTCGACAGCCGCGTGCCACCTGTGCTAAAAAAAGCTGAGCCACCACTGCGCCGAGGAGCCGCTACCGCTGAGCCGTAACCACAGCAACCAAGAAAGCTTCATATGCGGTGGCTCAGGGACAAAGATCACAAATATTAGGAGTGGTAAGTTTGGGAGCATTCAGGATCCGTCCATCACAGTCTACTGTAACCTCGTAGCGAAGGGGAAAATGCGGAGGGTGTGAACCCCCTCCCATATTTTTTTCAGTTTTGCTTGGGTATATGTAAACACACCCATACAAAGCACGCACAAACACATATAAAGTGTGGTTGAATATTCACACCCTCAACATGCATTTTTGGCGGTGGAATACTTCGCGGCCATCAATTTTATTATATCTAACGGCCTATTCTAAACCCCAAAAAACTAATACAAACGCTGACAACGTTGAAACTCTCAAGTTTTCGAGAAGCTTCACACAACTCAACACAAGTGAGGGCAAGATCACATGAGAGTGGCTATCAAACTGATGTTCATTAAGTGACAGATCTCAAAACATAAATGCGCGATTTTTTTAGTTCTTTTCTTTTGCGCGAGAGCAGAGAGCCTAATGACAGAGCGTAGTAGGTCATCAAAGGAAACAAACTGCATCAAAATAAGAACCAAAATAATGCAACCTCCGTGTTTTGGTAGAAGAGAGTGTCGTAGGCAGGCGTGGTGCCTCGTAACGCGAGAGTAGAGTTCGAGTGATTGATTCTCATCTCGGCACTACCCAATATTGCAGAACTGCACTATTATGGGTGTGGAGCGTTGCATGTTTTCCTCGTAGGTATGCCGTATGCAGATATTATCTTAACAATAGCTCACGCTATAGTACTCTAGCGTGAATTTTGTTTGTTTTTGTTATATTTTGTTTTCATAACTGGGAAAATTGCTGCCATCTTATGCGACTTTTCATGTCGTTTTCTTATTTCGCTTATCTGTTTCTACTCCTCATAAATTCTGCAATGAGAAAGGAACATAAACAACAATGACATAACCAAGCGAGATAAAGAAGCTTAGTAGGGCCCTGTTTGCAGGATAAAGCATGCGGAACAGCGCTGAAGGTGGGAATTTGACGAGCAACTCGAGGTTATTGCCATCACATCAGCATCCCTGTGCCTGCCCGTTCCAAAAACCGCTGGGGTGGCATGATTTCTGCACCAACCCAAAATGCTCGCTGGCATCACCCTTACGCGGAGAGGTTGCTAAAGACGTTTCCCAGCAGCCTCAATTTATTTCGTTTTACCTGCCTTGGTTGGTGTATCCTGGGCCGATGACGCTGCAACGCATGATAGCGAGACAAGGGTGTTGCCTCTCGAAGCTGACAGCGTTTGGGCACGTTCAGTGCTGACGCTGGCGTCACTTTCTTATGTTTTCTTTATGTGCACCGGAGAGTAAACTAATGCAATAGAAAGCATTGGCGCGATGGTTATCGTAGCCGTACCACACGTTATAGAGAGTGTTTTAAGATAACAGATAATTTTTTTACGAAATGCCTGCCCTTGTAATTTTTTACTCACCTTCAAAGACAAACTCGATGTCAAATCTTCCATCGAATGGGGTAGGTCATAACACTGTCATTTGCAGGTTCTTTCAAAGCCACGCCAAAGATGTTTAGACATCTTGCAATGCTGCTTCAAATTTAGGTTTAAATTGCTAATTTTGTAGTATGCCACCGTTGCTGGTTTGAGGTGCTAATGACTTATTCCGAAGAGAGCTGTTTTGTTACTTCGTAATATTTCACAAATTGTCAAAATGCAGCGAGCGCAGTCATTCTCCAGCTTACTTATGTAACTTTTCTTGCCTCATGTGACAGCCACCTTAATGCGGCACTGGTTGCACTGTTGAACAAGCACAGACAACTAATGCTGCAAGCGTTCACTGGAAGAGACATATGCTTCTGCGAGCGTCTACTGCAAGCCAGCACGTCTTCGATGCCGTGAAATTCTTTTATCGACAAAAGGAGATAAATGGAGAACAATGAAAACGAAATACGAAATAGTGTCTGATATAAACGCGGATGGACCCAAATGCAGCGAGCACTTGATGCAATCCTGTTTTGTGGAGATAAACGCACACACACTTGCGTCGTTTGTAGGAGTAGCAGTGAAGAAAAAATGGCAACTTATCGACGGGGTGAACGATGGAGAGTGGGGCGAAGCATTCGTCTGTCCATTCGTTCCTGCTTCCGTCCGTCCATGCGCACGTCTGTGTTACCGTCCGTGCGTCCATCCTTCCGTCCGTGCGTGCGCCTGTTCGTGCATCCGCACGTCCATCCGTGCGTCCATCCCTGCGTTCGTCTATGCATCCTCCCTTGCGTCCATCGATGCGTCCATCCGTTTATGCAGCCATCCTTGCGTTCATCCATGCATCTGTCTGTGTGTCCGTTTGTCCGTCTATTTAGTCAACACTCCAAGTACCACCATCTCGCATCATTTTATCATATATTCCGCATATAGAAGCACCGCCATCCAGCGGACATTCCTAGGAATAAACGAGAGGTGGCACACGCACACTTTCTTACGGCTTGCGCTTCTTGTCTACTTCCCACCTTTAACCACCACGAGTTCATAGCATATACTAGTTCATTGTATTCATGGCACTGGTACTCAACGCTCGCTAAACCTTTCTAAAACTAAGGAGGTTACACCAAGCGAGTATAACGTAGCAACCCTTTCTTGTCAAATAGTGCTCAATATACATGCCATTGGCTGCTAATGCAGATCGCAGCGTGCGCGTTGACTGAAAGCCGAATGCTCCTGTCTTTCATTCTCCATTAGTAGCCATTGTCATGTACATTGAGCACCATTTTTTATTGTTGAACAACGAACACAAAAAATATTTCACTGGCTTCACCATTGAGGTCAAAATCTTATACTTGTTACATACTACAACGGCAACGAGGAACAAATTGGTGCCGTTATAAGGAGCTTCGCCCCTAAAAGCGGGCTGAAGAATGGATACTGTGCACTCATGTAGCATCGCTAACGTCTTGTTTCGGCAAGGTGTCGAAGCCCGTCATTTACAACCATGTCTCTAAGTACATCGAGAAGAGAGGTCTTTTTCCTTACAACATGGTTGGGTTTCGTCCGTCTTTGTCCGCACAGGACACAATGAAGCTGCTCGAACATCAAATCATAGACGTGAACACAAGGAACGTAAGAGGCATTCTGGGTCTTGACTTGGAAAAAGCGTTTGACAACATCTCTCACGCGAACATCTTAAACTCCATTTCAGACCTTGGACTAGGCGAAGCCTTCCACAGATACGTCAGCTCTTTTCTCGAATCCAGGAAGGCCATGCTCAATATCGGAGACCTCAAGTTTTCTCCCATAGCACTGGGCCCTAAAGGCATGCCGCAAGGAGCTGTGATATCTCCGCTTCTCTTTGACATCGCTATATGCAAGTTGTCTACACTGCTATCTAATGTGAAGGGCATCAATCATACGCTTTAAGCTGATGTTATTACCATCTGGTGTCCCAGAGGTAGCGAAGGGGAAGTCGAGACTGCACTCCAAGAAGCCATCGATCAGACAGAGCTCTTTCTTGCTGACACACGGCTGAGGTCTTCCTCAAGTAAATCGGAGCTGCTTCTATACAGGCCCAATAGAAAAGGAGCCAGGCCAAAAAACTCGAAACCTTTATCAGAGGTAGACATTGTACTTCACACTGGAAGTGGCGCCCTCATTTCGAGAGTGGAAGTGCTGGGCATGATTATAGAGTCGCACGGGTACACCAGACAAACCATCGCTAAGATTTCAACCAAGACCGAGAACATGATCAGGTTGATTATTAGTGTTTCGAACAGAAGGGGGGGACTCATAGAAGACAATCTACTGAGGCTCTTTCATGCATTTCTTATGAGCCACGTAACATACGTTGCTGCCATGCACTCTTGGTATGGATTCGAAAAGAAGAAACGGGAAACTCTGATCAGAAAAAGCGTAAAGAGGGTGTTGGGCATCCCCGGGCGAACAAGCACTGAACGGCTTATGCAGCTAGGAGTTCATAACACCCTAGATGAGATCATTTGAGCCCAAGAGACTGCACAGCTAATGCGCCTGTCGTCTACACGAGCTGGTAAAAAGATTCTGTCCGTCCTAGGCCTCAGTCCGGCGCTCATAGAGGATCACCGTCTTCAACTACCGGATGAACAGCGTACTGCCATCCAGGTCTCTCCATTTCCGCAATACGTCCATCCTCAGCACAACGTAGGAAGGCGCCGGGCTAGGGTCATCACACTTCTGAAGAACATGAGCAACAATCCTCATTCAGTTTGTTTTGTCGATGCCGCTCAGTACGATTGCTCAGCTAGGTTTTCTGTTATTTCCGTCAATCATACGGGCTCTATTATTAATGCTGCATCAGTTAGGGACTCGACTCTCTAAAGAGCCGAACTGTTTGCTGTAGCCCTTGCCCTTTTAGATGACAGTAGATCGAAAATCTTCAATGACTCAAGGTCAGCGGTCAAGGCTTTCGCCTCTGGTTCCGTCTGTACCGAAGTATTTAAACTACTTGAAAATAGGGCACTTTCTCCGCATACCATTACCTGGCTTCCTGTGCATCTCAAACCCCTACTGGACTCTCAAGTAAACCTGAATGACACTGCTCATTTCCGGGTGCGCGCACTAACCCTCCGCGCTGGGGACGACGAAGGTCCGCAGGTTGGCAGTGAGATGTTCAGGGACGCTTTACTTACATTCAGTCAAGTGGCTAAACACTACCAGTTGAGTAGGTGGTCATTTGCTCCACCACACAACAAGTTGCCTAGACCTCAAGCCATCACGATTAGAATTCTCCAGACCTGATCCTATCCAAGCCTATTTTTTCTCAGCATAGTCTCCTCAGAGGCTTTTGACTCTACCTGCCCTGACTGTGGTGAGGTTAGTGACTTAGCACATATGCTCTGGCCGTGCCCCTCGTTACGGGGCCAAAGTCGGCTCACAGAAGAAGATTGGGACTCTGCCTTACGAAGTTAAGAGTTGCTACCACAACTACGGGCTGTCCAGAGAGCCCACGACGCGGCGGTGAGGCAAGGCCTCCCTTTCTTACGTTCCTAGCGGCCCACGACGTTGCTCTAATGGAGCAGCGTTCCTCAGGACCCAATAAAGTTCTTTGTCTGTCTGTCTCTCTGTCTGTCTGACTTATGTAGCGGAGTTTTTGTATGCATGTTCGGGTGAAAAGTTTTATTTTTTTATTCAGACAAGAAGCTTTTTTTGTTCCTTCGTACCGAAGAAAGGAGTTGATTGATCACTCTATAAGGGACCAAATCATATGTGAAGCGTATACACACCGGCAACTAGTTGGCTACCAATTGTCGAAATGAAAAGTTTTGCATGACCACGCTTCTCCGCTGTTAGAAGTACAAACTATCAGATTGCTCTATAGGCATAACTCTTCGCGTAATCAAAAAAAAGTTGGAGCTATTCCTTTCTGCAAAAAGTTGCTCACCTATGAAGTCAATGGGCGCCCTCTTTTCCGGACGTTCTTTTTAAGCGCCCTCCTTTGTGGCAGTGCTCATAATGCACAGTTCACCCATGGCGAAACACACGTAAGAAGCGGAAGCTTCCGTTGGGCCCTGCGGCCGAGCTACGGCGCTGCTTTCATTGCCAAGAGTGGCTGTTTATACCAAAAACCTCTTTAGCGTAATTAAATAAACTAAGAAAAATTTTACATTCTGCTGTTGGGATATAAACCCGTTCCCCCCTGCTTTCAGAGCGAGTGTTTTTACCACTAAGATACATCGCCATGCATAACTAAAAAAATTGCTTGTATATCTGAACTACACAAAAGTACACCTTTTCTACGAAACAAATGCACAAACACAACAATTTCTTGTCAAATCTTTCTGACTTTGTAGTAGCGCAATCAACGTCCTTTACAGGACATGGTGTAGAGCAGAAATAGTGAATTGCACAAGCCCATGAAAATTTTTCGCTGAAAAAATTGGCAGCATATCCATGGAGTGAATGGTGGAGAGTGGGGTGAAGCATTCGTCCGTCCATTTCTTCTTGCTTCCGTCAGTTCATGCCTCCATCTGTGTGACCGTCCATGCGTCCAACCGCCCGTCCGTGCGTGCGTCTGTTCGTGCGTCCGTCCCTGCGTTCGTCCATTCATCCGCCGCAGCGTCCGTTCATGCGTCCATCTAGGCATCTGTCTGTGTGTCCGTTCGTCTATCTATTCAACACATCAAGTACCACCGTCTCGCACCTTTTCATCACATAATAGCCATATAGAAGCACCGCCATCTAGCCGACATTCGAAGGACTAAACGAGAGGTGGCACACGCACACTTTCTTACAGCTTGCGCTTCGGATCTACTTCCCACCTTCAACCCCCTCGAGTTCATGGTAAATACTAGTTCCCTGTACTCACGGCACTGCGACCCAACGCTCACTGAACCTTTCTAAAACCAAAGAGGTTACGCCCAGCGAGTATAACGTAGCAACCTTCTCCTGTCAGATAGTGCTCAATGTACATGCCAATGGCTGCTAATGGGAAATGAGAGACAGGAGAATTAGGCTTTTACTTTCTTACGGCTCGCGCTTCGTAACTACTTCCCACCTTTACTGACCTCGAGTTCATTCACGGTATATACTAGTTCATTATATTCATGGCACTGTGGCTCAACGCTCGCTAAACCTTTCTAAAACTAAGGAGGTTACACCCAGCGAGTATATTCTCAGTATAATCTCAGCGAGTATAATCGAGTCTCAGCTGCGCATCGCACCCATTCCCCGCAATATGCACTCTGCGCACAACGTCGTTCGGCGTAGGGCCAGGGGTAGAGCTCTGCTCGAGCACGTCCGTAGCAACCCCACTGATGCAAGCTTTGTGGATGCTGCGCCATATGTCCAAAGAGAGGCATTCGCTGTTTCTATCGTCGACTCAAATTCCAGGCTCACTTGCTCCGCCACAGTACGCACATCAAAGCTCGTGATAGCCGAACAGGTTGCAATCGCGCTGGCTATGCTAGATAGTCGCAGAGAGTCAATATACAGCGACTCCAAGGCGGCTATCAAAGCCTACGAAACCGGGATGGTAGCCCCTCAGGCCCTCCGCGTTCTTTAAAGCGTCAAGAGTATCACGCCCCATTTTCTCACTTGGTTTCCCGCTCACCTGGGATCGATTGAGGGCCCTACCTCTAACCCGAACGAGGGCGCACACGAGGCCGCGCGAGGACTCACTGACTGCGCTGCCTCCACAGTCCCTCTGCCTCGCTGGGAACCCTTACTTACGTTCAACGAAATACTAAAGCACTTCTATCTGTCAAAAAAGGGTATTCCCTCTCCCACACCCGCCCTTGTGCAGGGCGCAGGCAGTCACTTTAAGACTATTGCAAGCCTGTGCGTATCCTAACCCTGTGATTCTTCATGCCATCTACCCTGAACGGTATCCAAGTGCGGATTGCCCCGCTTGTGGACTGTTAGCCATATTCAATCACGTGTTGTGGGAATGTGAAGCCATCGGATCGCCCTCAGCGAGGACAGGTGGGCTGCGCTCTTACGCAGCCCCGAACTGAAAGATCAAACCCTGGCCGTCCAGAGTGCCCGTGAACGGGCCGCCAAGCTCGGTTTGACGGTCCCAACGTGGGATCAGCCGGGTGGCGCGGGGTCTCCCCTGCGTCTTCTCAGGACAAAAATAAAGTTTCAATCAATCAATCAATCACAACCAGCTTGTATAACGTAGCAACTATTTCTTGTCAGATAGTGCTCAATCAACATGCCAAAGGCTGCTAATGAGTATCGCAGCGTGCGCGTTTACTAAAAGCCAAATGCTCCTGTCTCTCATTTCCGATTAGCAGCCATTGGCTTGTACATTGAACACTATTTTTCATTCTCCAACAACGCACAGAAAAAATCTCTCACCGGCACCACCTTGGAGGTCGAAATGTTATATCTGTTACATACTACAACGGCTACGAGGGACGAACAAGTACTGTTATTAGAAGTTTCACCACTAAAATCTTTGATTCTAAACGTGGGTCTCGTTGGTCCATCTGTGGCATCCATTATATGCGTTGATTAACCAGTAAAAGCAAGTATAGTTACCCCATGTAGTAGTTGTTGAAGCTCTCCCTTGCTTAGCCGTTAAAAGGCCTGAGTGGCCAATCTCAACAAAAGTATATTTCTCTGTGATTTGCCAATACTTCTCACGCATGATCATGCCAGTGGAGTGTTCGAGTGGAATGACGGCCCTAAACAAGCCGAGAAATTAGACCATTTACTGAAGTTGTTCCCGCACTTTTTTATTATTGATGTGATTTCACATGATGTTGATGCACAAGTAAAGTCCCCCAGCTACTCTTTTTCTCTCAGAGGTATTTAGGGTAGAGCACTTTGAGTGCAAGACAGAGAGCAAAAGAAGTACTCAGCGTGACAATTCAGCGTAACGGATATGACAAGATTTCGAACCAACATATTCAAGAATCACATACAGGGTGCTTCAATATAAATCTTACGTTGAAAAGCTTTGATAGTTAGCACTAAAAGCTTTGAAATATCTCTTCAAGACAGTGGCATTCTTAGCGAACGTTTGTACACCTAATACACTTAAGGTTTTTTTTTTCATTTTACCTTACAACACATATTTATGTGAGTGTCAACTATTTTGTTGACAAATATATGACTGTTGACTGTATGCGTCAGTTTCTCTTCAATTCGTTAATCTCGCCGTATATGCATATATAAGGGTGTTTTTTAAGCAACACAGATTCTTTTATAGAAACTAGCATAGCTAAATACTGGTCATTTTCACAGTCACTTTCTAGGCCGAGGCAGAACCGCTAAAGAAATCACGCGAAACTGCTTATTTACCTAAATATATTTCAATTACCTTTTATAATCAGTTTTCAAGTGGCTGTTTATTAGATACGAAATTGTGCTAAGTTGCAAATTATGGCCAGCCCATTTTTTATTATTGCAATTCTTCTATCTAGCTTTAAAGATACATACTCAAATTTCCAGACAGGGATGAGGGTGAAACTGAAAATAAACGCAGTGGGAGCGCTGTTCCCTGTGTTACGCCATGTGCTAGCTTCCTTGTACGTAATCGCAGTGAGACGTAAGACTAATCTGCCTCTCTTTCGCACGGGTTCGTATTCTCAATTGTACTTTGCCCATCGTGCAGACGGCATCCGCATTCCAGCACTCACAGGACTCATTAACCCTTCCGCGTGAGGGCGAGGCGTCTCACCGAGCACCATGCCCGGGCACCGGACACCCACCATTGCGAGTAAAGGAACTACTCGAGCACGCGCGCTCATCAAAGACTTAGGATGGCCGCACACCAATACGCCCCGCGCCGTCTACTCTCACCTGCCAGAAAGAAATCGTCCTGACAGTACCGGGCCGTCCGCAGGCCGCCAGGATTACAAAAAACACATGCACCCGAGCGGTCCCGAACCAGTGGGTGGGATCCCCAGGAAAAACGAATACGGCGCCGGTGTCCGGAGCTGTCCGGGATGTGTAAATAAAAAAAAACAACGCATACAGTTAAGAGGCACGTATTTTTACACATAATAGTCAACAGTCACATATATATGCGTTGTCACGTTAAAAAAAAAACAAGTGCACTGATATTTGCTAAGAAGTTTTCTATCTTCAAGAAAAATTTTCAGTGATTTTACAACGCACTTCTGGAAACCTCTTGTTGGCCACGTCCTCAAAAGCTTCCTTAAACTGAATGATCTGGGAATTATAGTAATTAAGGATGTACTAACTCGGCATCTTTGTGCTCCATGTTTTTGGCATTGCAAAAAGCAGTAATATATGTCTTTATCTACAAGTACGCAATCACAATCAGAAGTTTCAGCGCACCTAATTTTGTATTGCACTTCTTCCGAAATGAACAGGCATTGACCAGTCTATAAAGTTAATCCCAGTTGAGTGATGTCAATTCATGTGAGGCCACTGCTTAGGAAATCCGCTTTTCAAAAAGCAATGATTTAAATAATCAATATTGAGAGCATACAACTTTCTGAAAAGTGAGTAGGTTATCTCAATTGCACACCTTTTATGTCATCATCATAATTTTAATATTTATAGGTACCTTAGGCAGCTTTAGCGACGAGAAAAAATCTGCAGATCCCACGTACGGTGGGAATTGCTGATATGCAAAGCACGAATGAGGAAGCTTCATATGTAACTTTAAAATCAGCACAACATTACGAGGCGGAAGTAAATGATGCCGTACGTGACTGTGATGTCATGATTGTCACGTTTGGACGTGTCATTTACTTTTGTCGTCTATTCACGTCACCTGATATCGAACTTGGTATATGTGCATACAGCGAAATGGCCGCGAGAACGCTAAGAGTGTAGAATGTAGTAATGTTTTACACGACACGAATATTATGATTATTATGCTTGGACATCTCCAATACGTTCGTCATCCATTCAGATCCCATAATACCAAACTTGGTATCTGTGAAGCTGGCGAAACGGCAGCGAGCTCACCAAACGTTGAGGCGCGCCCACGCTGGGTGTAGCGATGCTACGCTAGCAAAACGCGAGTACTCTATTGTACACTAGGCAAGACCAGCGTCTTTTGGCAAAGCCCGGCGGCAACCATCTCGACATGTGACATGCTGCATTTCGCGCTCACGAAGTTACCTATAAAATACCGCGTCTGCTTAGCTTCGTGACAGAAGGACGCCGGGTGCGCTAAAACGAAGATGCGTCATAGCAATGCACCGCGGCGTGCGCCTGCGGGTATATGCCACGAAGATCGGCGCCTGGCGTGGCATCGCCAGCGTGACGCGACGAAACGAGCACCAGCACGCACGCGCACCGGGTCACGTCAAAGTGTTTTCGGGCCTTGAGTGTGGCACGTAGTCATGTTCTTACAAGACACGCATCTTATGATTACCATGTTTGCACCGTTCACATACCTTCGTCATCCATAGGTGTCCCGTAATGGCAAATTTGGCATATGTGAAGCTAGCGAAACGGCGACGAGTGCATCATGAGTGTGTCGTGTAGCCTTGTTGTTACGCAACACGCATATCTTATTATCATGTTTGGACGTGTCATTTACGTATGTCATTCGTTCGCGTCACGTAATACAGAATTTGGTGCATGTGAAGTAACGAAACGGCCGCGAGCGCATCATGAGCGTGGCAGATAGTCTTGATGTTACATGGCACGCGTTTCATAACTATCATGTTTAGAGCAGTCACATACCTTCGCCATCCATTCACGTCATGCAATATCAAATTTGGTGTATGTGAAGGAAGCTACCACAACGTCCGCAAGTGCATCATGAATTTGCCATGCAGTCATGTTGTTGCATGACACGCTGCTCATGATTATGATGTTTGAGCCTTTCGAACATATACTTGTCATTATGTTATGATGTGTGCGTATAAGTGTGTCATTGCATATCTGTGCCCGAGTGCTCTCTTTTCCATGCACGGCTTTGTATGTTTTACTTCAAGATACGTGTTCAAGTTTCACTCAACGGCTAAGGAGTAGCCGGTGCCATAATAGTGCACTAAGATCTCCCTATATATTATAAAAATGAAAAAAAACCAGCCATATATCTTCGTTATCCATTCACGCCCAATAGTACAAAATGTGGTGTATGTGCAGCCAGCGAAATGGCCGTGAGCGCATTATGAGTGTGGCATGTAGTCATGTTTTTACATGACACGCATATCATGACTATCATATTTGCACTAGTCACGTACCTTCGTCATTCATTCACGTCCCGTAACACCAAATTTGGTATATGTGAAGCTAGTGAAGCGACTGTGAGCGCAACACGAGCGTGGCGTGTAGTCATGGATCATAACTTACACGACATGCGTATCACGATTTCCACGTTAGGGTCTGTCACTTGTGTTCGCCATGCAGTCATGTCATACCCTGCCTATTTCGCAACATGTCATGTGAATGAAACCACCGTAGGAGCAGCAAGACCTTGAAGTATAAATCATGATAATAATGACATACATGTCATGATAGTAATCTTATGACTAGTCAGTTATGCTCGTCATACAGTCATGTTATGCCATATCAAATTTGGTATTGATACCATTAATGAAACGGCCAGTAGAGCTAAAAGTCTTAGGCGGTTAGCATAGATAGATAGATAGATACGCTCAAAGTCGCCGAAGCTTGCTAAAAATGCTTCGCATTTATTAATGCCCTTATGATGGCCACATGGTACGTAGCCATTTTGATAGACCACACAATTTCATATATCTAAGTCACCGTCATCGGACTTTTTTGACCAAAACGGCGCTTTCACCAATTAAGACCACACATCTTTAATACAGGAACCGCACAATACCAATGATTGTTATTTACAACACCAATATACTTGTATACTGTAGGCTAATTACCATACTTTGGCCAGTCCATAAATTGCTCAACATCGTAACTGCCTCGCTTGAAGGGGCTGCCTCATGACATTTGACGGCGTAATGAGAGTCTCGTTCTGACCTCCATCTTACCAGCAATCTCGGCTCGTTGATTACCCATGCATTTGTGACTAGCGTAAGGATTTATTGAAGGATGTCTGCGCGAAACCAGGCAAGAATTGCACCCGTGCCTTCAACAAATAGCACGTCTAGCTTCAGGCGCTACAATGGATCGATCGCTTCGCCTTCGTAATCAGTCACGCGAGGAAATTGCACATCTCCGTATACCAGTGCCAGGGGGCAAAGCATCGAAGGAAGCCAAATGAGCCATGATCAAAACGTGCGGCATTACGAATATCGCAACGCCGCTGAATTTATGTGCACTCTTGTATCGCCGCTAACGTTCTCGTTTCTCGCATTCAATTTCACTGCCTGAACTTTGCTGAGGGCGTTGCTTCCGACCAATGTGAACTCACCCCTTCAAAATGCGCTGCCTACATGTGTTGCTTAGTAGTTCGTGTTCTGCGTCAATCAGCATCCTTTTATGAGACCCGATGGCCGCGTCGACACGCCATTAAGTAACGCTTGATGATTATTTCTCGAAATGCGGTGGTGCTCCTAGTTTACACTCGACAGCTGTAGCAAAAGCTACAGCAGCCGAAAAAAATTGCAAGATATCCACGGAATGAATGATGATGAGTAGGGCGAAGCGTTCGTCTCTCTTTGCGTTCATCTATCCGTTCGTTCCTCCATCGGGCGGGCCTTCCATGCCCAACTGATGGATTCGCACGTCTGTCTGTCTGTCTGTCTGTCTGTCTGTCTGTCTGTCTGTCTGTCTGTCTGTCGTCTGTCTGTCTGTCTGTCTGTCTGTCTGTCTGTCTGTATGCCTGCCTGCATGCCTGCCTGCCTGCCTGCATGCCTGCCTGCCTGCCTGCCTGCCTGCCAGCCGGCCTGTCCGTCTATCCGTCCGTCCGTCTGCTCCAATCACACCAGAGCATGAATGGAACGAACGGACGCTTTGCTCCGCTCGTCACAATTCACTCCGTGGATATACCGGCTATGCGCGATGGAAGGACGACAGACCACGTGAAGCTATGAGGAGCTTCACCTCTAAAAACGGTTCCCAGCTGTACTTCTGCACTGCTAAATACGACTCGTGTGCCAAAAGAACTCTTGAAAACCGATCGAAGAATGATGCATGCAGGAAAACCACGATTTCTGACAATGACATTTGTCTTTACGTGTTCAACAGACCAAGACGCCAGGAGTTGCAGGACGACCAGACTTGAGGACGTTTGCTAGTGACGCGATGAAAATCAGAAGCTAGCGAAAGCTTTCTCTTAGTTATTTAGCGCAAACTGAAGTTCCGACCTCAATGACAAGAAATGCTTTCCTGTCTGGTGTACTCCCTATATTACGATGAGCTCTCTGCAAGACCTTTGAACTTTTTTTTTAAAAAGTTAACCATAGTAGCTAAGATTTTGTTCAAGTAACATAGCCACGGAATAGTTTACTTTTGTTTGTTAGTGTTCTCTAGACGCTACTGTTTGAGTATATTTTAAATGTAGCTAGAATATGATAATTTAAGAAGGCCATGGGACACATATGAATCACGTACTGCGAATTGTGCATATATAACAGTGCAGTGCACAGTCTTGAAAATTGAATAATCAATTCTAAACAGAGTGATATCGATAGTAGACAAACTTCTGCAATGGCTGAGGAGCTCTAAATTTCCTGACGTGCATTAAGTAAAAAATAATTAGGACAGCTTGTTTATTTACCGCTAAGCTTCAACGTTCGCAGTGTAAAAAAAGAATAATTTCCTTTAAAAAGGACTAGTATGCCTATGAGTAAATTTATAAAAACATTTTTGTGTGATGCACATATTTCGTGCTAGAATATTCAGGTGACGCCAAATATTTCAGAGCTTTGTTCCATGAACCACCACAGCCAGTTACAGAGTATTCGTGTTGCTATTTCTATCTGTGTTTTATTTAGAAAGCAGGCGAGTGAAATATCGGCTGCTTAGGAAGCCTTTTTACGGTGATACGGGCATTAAATATTCGTAATAAAACACGAAAGCAATTCCCTGACACAAAAAAAACCTCGGTGCTCTAGGAGTCATATCTTTCAAAGTGGCGAAGGTGGAGGGGCCGCTTGACACGGCTGCTACAAGAATTCATCGTAACTAAGGTTTCGATCTTGCTTTTTATTGTAGAAAAAAAGCCACTTCTCAAGAATTTATCGCTAGACATGAACACACATTTATGCATCCGCCTCGTCTTTTGGCGAAAAAACAAAACACTTCATTTTTTCCTGCTTCTGTGCGCTGTACGCGAGGCCACTGATGGGAGTGATTTATATCACTCGAAAGTAGTAGTGCGTGAATTAAAGCCCAGTGCAGTCCCTTTCAATAATTCACGAAGGAGTGGCCATAAGTTTTGGGCGCTTCTTGACAGCGTCTGAACCAGCGTCTTGAGTTCTCGATTCTGCACGTGTCGTTTTATACCTGTGTGAGAAAAATGTTTCGCATAACAGAAGCGGACATTTTTGTGTAAATCCTAAAGTGTAAGTTCAGATAATTGTCAGCTGTGACTTGACAGAGCAAACAAAGAATTGCAGAATAAATACTTCTCGGTATTCTCACAGAAATGCAGCTTTCACGAAGTCAAAAGAAAAAGAATCAATGAGCCTTTGCCCTTTTTAAAAAAAGCGACAAGTTGGGGGGGGGGCATGCTTGGTGCTCTACTTTTAACAACGGAGCTGTAGAAGTTCACCAAGATTTGTCTGCGAGGAACATAAACGATCCTCATCATTAACCGACATGTGCCTTCTAGATCCTTTTCTGTATACATCATCATCGTCTAGAGCTTCGCTGTCAGAACACATTTGATATTTCTGCTGTGTGGCCTGTAATAACCCAATCATTGACTACGCAGGTAACATGATTCTTCGCAAAACAGAGTGATCGGTAGCTTTGACAGAATACGTTGATTTCCTCGACTATAATTCCTATGCCTCGACTTTTTCGCCTGCTTCTACATCTTGCAACAATGATGCGTATTTAACGAGGGTCCCACAGTTTGTTTAGAGGCGGTGAACCACACATCAAAATCCGTCCGTATTATTTGTGGCAGCATTAGTGTCATATTATTCTCCACACATTCATTGCGTGCTCATGCTTATCAAGACAATACAAATGGCCGAAATGCTCTGCACTACGGCTTGGTGCCGCAAAACATTGGTTTTTCGGTTACGTGAAATCGCGGGTTTTATAGCCCTCTTCTGAAAAAGGATTATCTCGATGCTGAAAAGAACACGAATTCAAACAGAGAATTTTGTGAATAAAAATTGGCAGATCCTACGTACAGTGAGAATCGCTGATCTGCGAAGCACGAATGAAGAAGGTTGATATGTGACTTTGAAATCAGCACACCGATACGAGGCGGAGCTAAATTATGCCGTATATGACATTCGTGTGACGATTCTCACGTTTCGGCATGTCGTTTACCTTCGTAATCTATTCACGTCACCCGATAAAAAATTTCGTATTTGTAGAGCTAGCGAAACGGCCATGAGTGTGCTATAAGCGTAGCATTTAGTTCAGTTTTACATAACACGCATGTCATCGTTATCATGGTTGGACGTGTCATTTACATTTGTCGTCCAATCACGTCACGTGATACCAAATTTGGTATATGGGTAACTAGTGAAACAACCGCGAGCACGCTATCAACGTAGCATGTAGTCATGTTTTACATGACACGCATATCATGACTACCACGTTCGGGCGTGTCATTTACCTTCGTCTTCTATTCAGGTTATGCAATATCAAATTTGTATATGTGAAAAGCTAGCGAAACGGCCACGAGCGCATCATGAGCGCGGCATGTGGTCATGTTAGATGACATGCACCTTATGATTATCATGTTTGCACCAGTCCCATACCTTCGTCGTACATTCACGTCCGGTAATACCAAACTTGGTATACGTGAAGCTGGCGAAACGGCTGCGAGCGCACACAGCGTTGATGTGCGTGCGCTTGGCGCAGTGACGCTACGATATCAAAACTCGAGCACTCTATAGTCTGACACTAAGTGCGACCAGCGTCCGTCTGCGAGGCCCGGCCGCAACCAGCGCAAAACGTGACATGCTGCATTTCGCGCCAACGACGATGCCCAGACAGCACCGCGTTTGCCTATATAGCTTCGGGACGGAGGTACACCGGGTGCGCTTCACCACGCATGCGTCAGAGGAACGGAGCGCGGCGCGCGCCTGCGAGCGTATGCCAGGCAGATCTGCGCCTGGCGTGGCTTTGCCGGCGTGAATCGACGAAACGAACGCCGGCTTGAACGCGTGCCGGGTTAGGTCGAAGAGTATTGGCACCTTGATTGTAGCATTGGCATGTAGTCATGTTGTTACATGAGACGCATTTCATGATTATCATACTTGGAAATGTCATTTACAGATGTCATTCATTCGCATGACGTAATATTGAATGTGGTACAAGTGAAGCTAGCCAAACGGCCGCGAACGAATCATGAGTGTAGCATGTAGTCATTTTGGTACATGACACGCTTCTCATATATATCGTGTTTCCACCAGTCACATACCTTCGTCGTACATTCACGTCCTGTTACACTGAATATGGTGTAAGTGAATCTAGCGAAAAGGCTGCGAGCGCATCATGAGTGTGGCGTGTAGTCATGTTAAATAACACGCATCTCATGATTATCATGTTTGCACCAGTCACATACCTTCCTAAGGAATTCACGTCACGTAACACCAAATATGGTATATGTGAAGCTAGCGAAACGACCGCGATCGTACCATGTGTATGGCGCATAGTTATAAATCATGCATTACATGACATGCGCATGTGATGATTTGCACGTTAGGGTCTGTCACTTGGGTTCGCCATGCAGTCATGTCATACCATGCCAGTTATGCAACATGTCATGTGAACGAAACCACCGCAAGAGCAGCTAGACCATGAAATGTAAATCATGACATTCATGACATACACGTGAAGATAGCCATGTTATCACTAATCACTTATGCGCATAAATCATCATACAGTCATGTTATGCGATACCAATTCTGTATTGTTACCATTACCTAAATATCCAGGAGAGCTTAAAGTCTTAAGCGGCTAGATAGATAGATAGATAGGTAGATAGATAGATAGATAGATAGATAGATAGATAGACAGAAAGAAAGACCGATAGATAGATGGATAGATAGATAGATAGATAGACAGATAGATAGATAGATAGATAGATAGAGATAGATAGATAGATAGATAGATAGATAGATAGATAGATAGATACATAGGTAGATAGATAGATAGATAGATAGATACGATCAATGTCGCCGAAGCTCGCTAAGAAATATATGTACCACAGACACCACAGACGCGACCACAGATCGTTCCCAGTGCCGCTGAGGATGCGTCATACCATCTGAGACAACTTCGCAGTCGAGTGCACCGAGACATTTGAGCATCCATTGATGGGTTTGTTGGTACGTATATTGACATACACGAAGTATTTTCAGCGTCAAGAAAGAAACGCAAGACAAGACGTATGAACGAGAAGTCACAAGCACCAGCAGCGTGACGTGTCGTTCATGTGTCTTCTCTTCTTCTTTTATCTTTGCACTTGAAATACTTGGTATATAGCAAGACATCTATGTACCGTGTATGGTTTCTGTATGGTTTGGAGGATTTTATGGCTGTGGGCTCGCTTCCCACCAACGGAAGAGGCTGTTTTCGTCCAACAATTTAGTCGTCTATAATTTAGGAGAGAATCACTACGCTACAGTTAAGGGACCACAAATATTGCTCCTGATGCTTTCTTATTTAGAAACACTGTTATAATAAAACTATTCTGCAACTCAGATGAACCACGTACGTTTATCTTTTCAACTCAACTGCTTTCTCGTTCACGTAGACCGAATCGGATCGCCGCTAGTGATCGCGTTCTCGCTCTCCAGCACGTTGAGCCTTGAAATATGTAGCGTCATATTCAGGTGCATGGCTCTTGCTCGGACGACTCATGCCTACAAACTAACCGCTCAAACTGACTCTTTTATAACAATTCCAAAGACATTAATATGCAAAACAGGTCCATTTATGACGTATTTATTGGCGTTACTGTTTGCTAGGTATGTGTCTTATTTATGCTTGGCGGTGTTATACTTCATCATTTGGGTTGCTTCGATCTGGCTCCACTTGAGCTCTCGCTATTACGCAGGCACGGATCTGTGGTGGTTTCTTGTTTTTACTGCTTACTCGCATGCATGGCTTGACGTGACGTCACACCGGGTGGCATCGCGAGGCGAGATGTGGCTGCGCATCTGTGGCGTCGGTGATCTCTGAGCGAAAGTCCGCGTCGGAGTACCACCGCTCTTATGCTGTTCTTAGCAATCTCACCATTAAAAATGTATGAAGAAGCATACTTCATGTTCATGTAATGTAGAGAACTGGTAGCGTAATTGAAAAGTTGTGGGTTTCAATGTTATCAACGGAAAGGGTGAAATTTTCTCTAATTCAGTTCAAAATATATTGAATCAATATAACTATACCTTACTTCCAAAACTACAAATAATGTCCCATGTGCTTTCTGTCGCTTGTTTACCAGTTTCATTAGTTTTCAATAATTACTTTAATGGCCTTCAACTGAAGTGTTGAATCATTTCTAAAAATTGTTCTTTTCTTCTTCACAGCGCTGTTAATTGTAATGGAATCAGGTACATCAAATATTCGAGTGGAGTATTCAATTATTACGTATTCATAGTTGGTACAATTTCAGTAACGTTTCAGAGGGCAAGTAGCTTCTTAGCAAATTCTCGGCGCTAAATTTCACAAAGCGAATCGTGTCGTCCATGTAGGTGCGCAGTACGTCTTCGACCAAATAACGCAGCAGCCGCTCAGCGTGTCGCTTCACCATTGATCTGAAGGTGTTCACTATACGGCCATAGGAGTCAATGGCGTCCAGGGAGGCATTCAAACCATGCACCTTGCGCAAGACGAGCAACTGGAGGCTGCTTTTGCCGCTTTTGAAGTTGGTGCCTGCCGAAAAGTTCATGGTTACCGCATGCGCCTGGAAGCTGAGATTGCGGCGTGTGTTGTATATGATGGATGTTTGCAAGGGAGGCCCGATTATTCGGCCCGGGGACAGCACGACGGCAAAACACGCCATCTACAGGTCCCATTTCCAGCGTGGTTCGAAGGTCCACGGTTGTCGCCAGTCGCATGATCAAGGACTCGGAACGGTGCAGGCTGCTCAGACCGGTCACGTGGCCACCTAAGACGCGCAGTTGGCCACCCCAGTCGCTGTCCAATACCAGCGGCGGCACCACATACGGGTTCAGAACGGGCATGTCGGCAACTGTAGTGACAAAGTCGTCTACTGTTGTGTGATTCACTCGCACTGGCGATGGCCGAGTGAGTTCCGCTGCATAGACACGTCCTAGCATTTGAGAACTGCAGTAGGCAAGTTTGAATGAATATGAAACACGATACTCAATTCAGTCCCTCTCCCTGTACGTGACTGGAATAGTTACGTTCTATCTGGTCTACACTTACCTGTCTGCGGAGGCGCACGCAACGAGACAATGGCCAGGACTAGGAGGCCCGGTAGCCTCTGCCACGTCATGGCGCGAGGTATTGTTCATCAAAAAGTAGGTTATACCCACTATAGCGGATTTGCCAAAAACGTTCGTTGGTTCCTAGCAGAATCGCTCCACCTTCCACTGTTGAACGGCCAGGACCCACGCGACATTATAATTCGCAAAAAAAAGATATACGAAAGATTCTTGATAGGAAACCGAAAATATTGGTGGGAAATAGAGCTTTTGCATAGAATGATTATTTACACCATCTAAGCCATGGAAATAACACTATACGTATAATTGACACAACCTAATAACAAAGTTTAATACATATGCATCTAAAATAATAAAATTGTGTTCGTTTCTTTTATTTAATATTAAGTGTCTTTATTTCTTTTATACACAATTGAACACGGCGTCATATATGGCCGTGTTGTAGTGCCACAGAGAGAGTAACGCCAATGTGTAATTATCACTGGCAAGTTTTTAAAAAGTCGGTTTGCGAAGTCATCGACTTACTTTTGCTTCTTCTTGATTTGCAATCCCGAACTTTCTTCCACCACGCAACCAAATAATGAAGCAGCATGCGGTATAAGAAAATCACGTAATTTGTGAAGTCACAGAGACAAAATAAATAAAAACAAAATACCCAGCAAAGAAACGCCCCGAACACACACAAGTGCACTAACGAATGTAAAAAATACCTTCGACGCAGTAAATATAGAACCTCAGTTTTCTCCTGAGAATATCTGAAATAAGAATGCAAACCCACAGCTTTAAACAATAATAGTAAAACAAATCACTTTCGTCATAAAAAATATTTCCCGCCAGGCGGCTATACAGTAAGTGTTGCACAGCAAATATGTGCGCAAAATTTATGCATTGTGCTACACTCGCTGTTGATAGTACCACATAATATTTTATTTTATGTTGTCATGAAAGATGGATATCTGGTTGAAATCGTTACACAAGGTAGGGTAACCTAATGGGGGTTTAATGCGCCCTGAGTCCGCGATCACCGTATATTGATGATGATCTCCACCGCCATGGCTCGTACCCACCCAGAGGGATCACAGTGGAGGCAACGTCGTCTTCATTCTCTACCCGCGCTTCCCTTGTTTTTCCTGGTAGTGATACTTCTTATCATTCCTCCGGTTTCAGACGAAGCCCTCCGGGCGAGTGATTCTTGCATCCTTTGTGTAAACGGCTTCAGGCGGGCAACATGCGTCACCTCTGTCTTGCATGAACGTCGGCCACTACTGGTGACACGTGCAATTTCATAGTTGACGTCGCTGAGACGATGGAGTATCACAAAAGGACCGGCGTAGTGTGCTAGTAGCTTTTGGCTCAAGCCACGTCTGCGTATTGGGGTCCACACCCACACTAAATCACCGGGGGAATAGGTTACATGCCTGTGTTGACTGTCGTAGCGAGTTTTGGAGGACTCTTGCGCTGCCAGTGTACGTAGGCAGGCAAGCTTGCGTACCTCTTTCGCACGACACAAAGTTTCCGCAATTGTTAAATCGTCACAGACGACAAAAGGAAAGATAGTGTCCAGCGTATGTCGACGGGAGCGAGCGTAGAGTAAATAGAAAGGGCTGTAGCCTGTCGTTTCGTGTTTCGACGCGTTGAAGGCGTACGTGACGAATGGTAAAACTTCATTCCAGTTTTCGTGGTCGGAGGCGACGTACATTGACAACATGTTGATCAACGTTCGGTTTGTGCGCTCGGTGAGGCCGTTAGTTTGTGGATGATACGCAGTTGAGTGTCGGAACTTGGAGGCAAACAAGCGAAGTAATGATTCGACAATGTCAGCAGTAAATTGTCGTCCACGGTCACTTATTATCACGCGAGGAGGTCCGTGTCAGAGGATGACTGAATGCAACAGGAACTCCGAAACTTGGACTGCCGTGGCGGAGCAAAAGGCAGCCGTCTCGCAGTACCACGCCAGGTAGTCGGCGCATACAATTATCCACCGGTCACCTTTTGAGGAGCGTGGAAACGGTCCCATCAGATCAATGCCGACCTTTTCAAAAGGGGAACCAGGAGGCTTTACAGGTTGCAGGTGACCAACTGGATTCGAGGAGGGCCGCTTGTGGCTCTGGCACTGCGTACAGCTGGCCACGTAGTTCCGAATTGTCTTGCTCATTTTCGGCCAATAGAACCGCTCTTTCGTGTGATTAAGTGTTCGTCCGGTGCCTAGATGGCCAGAAGTGGGGTCATCATTCGTGAGCCGCAGAACAGACGTTTGGAGGGACGCAGCAACAACTAGCCTAAAGCTGGCGCCCATCGTAAACAAGTTTCTCTGGTAAAGAAGACCATTTCGCACGCAGAATCGGCCTTCGCCTAATGAATTTCTCGCTCCAGGGAAGAGAGCTTTCAAGCTTGGGTCATTACGCTGCTCAGCGGCAAATGTCACGGCATCGGGAGAGCCAGACGACAGAGAAGCGATAAGGTGGTCAACGTTATCGCCTTGACAACCTATCGATGGTAGCGGCATTCTGGAGAGGAAATCCGCATCAGCGTGTAGACGGCCAGTCTTGTATGAAATGGTGAAGACATGTTCTTGCAAACGAATGGCCCATCGTGCGAGGTGGCTGGATGGGTCACCAAGGTTGACCAGCCAACACAGGGAATGGTGATCTCTGACGATAGTGAACGGGAGACCATAGATGTATGAGCGAAACCATTGCACGACAAAGACTACCGCTAGGCATTCCTGTTCGGTCACTGTGTAGTTGCGTTCAGGCTTGCTTAAAGAACAATTTGCGTTTGCCACAACGTGTTCCTTCTTGCCAAAACGCTGAGCGAGAACGGCACCGATACCGATGCCACTTGCGTCTGTGTGAATTTCCGTGGGCGACAAGGGATTGAAGTGCCGAAGTATTGGCTGCGAAGTTAACAAACGCTTCAGCTTGTGAAAAGCGGCATCGCACTTGGAGGTCCACTGAAAGGGGCTGTTCTTGCGTAGAAGGCTCGTCAGGGGGTGAACGACATCCGCAAACTCGGGTACGAACCGGCGAAAATACGAGCAGAGCCAGATGAAGCTATGCAGTTGTTTCACAGATTTAAGACGCTCGAACAATTCAACGGCCGCTGTCTTTTGTGGGTTAGGTCTAATGCCATCTTCGTCGACGAGATGGCCTAACACCTATGTCTGTCGCTCGCCAAAGTGGCACTTTTTTGAATTCAATACAAGGCCAGCTTTTTCAATGCAGCTGAGCATGAGGTCTAGGCGAGTGTTGTGCTCCTTAAAGGTACGCCCAAAAATTACGACATAATCAAGGTAACACATGCATGTATGCCATTATAAACCACGCAATATAGAGTCCATAAATCTTTTGAATGTCGCAGGAGCATTACATATTCCAAATGGCATAACGTTGAACTCGTAAAGTCCGTCGGTCGTAACGAATGCCGTCTTTTCTTTGTCAGCTGTGAGCATCGGAATTCGCCAGTAACCTGATCTCAGGTCGACAGATGAAAAGTAGGACGCGTAATGCAGGCAGTCTAGAGCGTCAACGATGCGCGGCAGTGGATAGACGTCATTTTTGATAACAGAATTCAGTCGGCGGTAGTCAACGTAAAATCTCCACGTACCATTGTTCTTCCTCACTAGAATGCCAGGAGCAGCCCACGGACTTGCCGATTCCTGTATTATTCCCTTTTCCAGCATCTCTTGGACTTGCTCGTTGATGATCTTGCGCCCCGATGGTGCCACTCGGTAAGGTTCCTGCCTAATGGGATGCGGCGACTCGGTGTGGATCTGATGACGTATCCGAGACGCTGGCATTAAGGGCCTTTGGCTGTATTTAGAAAAAATGAACACTTTCGAGTGCTTAGACAGAACGTCGAGCAGAGTATGACGTTCGCTTTGGTAAAGTGACTTGCTGACATTTGTAGCAATTGGGCATCTTCTGAACCTTCTAAGCCTAGATGTTCATTTTTGCTTGTAGCATCAACAAGCGCAACCAGCGTCATACATGACTCGGGTCTAAATACTGCAAGTTTCATGCCGCCTGGCAGAATTGCAGGCTCCATGGAACTGTTCATTGTCCACACAACTGCCCGTCCATCAACGACTGACACTATACAATGAGGAATAAGAATGTTCTTTTTCAGGCATGCCAAGGGAATCGGTTCAGGCGTGGCGTCAAACGTGCCACAGTTCTTACTGGAACATGTCACGGGAACACACACAGCAGAAATGCAGGAACGACTGTAACCCCGGAGACAAAAAAGATGCATTGCTCCGGACAGGAATTTTTCAAGAGCGTCATTGGGAAAGTACCGTGTATAGAAAGATGCCAACTGCTGCAGTATACAGTTGCCCCACACTCACACAAGAAGTCAATACCCTAGATAACGTCATGTGTAGACCGCGGAATAACCGCAAACTCTGTGCAAAACACCTTGCCACACAGCGAGACGTCCACAGTACAATATCCCACCGGACACAACACGTCACCACTTACACCACGAAATGTCACCCCACGGTTCAGGCAAAATATTACTTTTGGTCGTAGCAGGTTCTTAAAATTTACACTCATCCCCGAGACTGTCGCGCCTGTATCCAAAAGTGCCATAGTAGCCACTCCATCGACAACTACACGAACTTTGTTCTTCAACATAAACGCTAACGGGGGTATATCTGTAGATAGCACCTGTGATCTTGCGGCTTCACCCCCACTGGCCGCACCGACTAGTTTTCCGGCGGCGGTGTACATGCGCGTCACCGTGGCGACGGCGATCGTGGAGCACGGGGAGCTGGTGGTGGCGTCAATCTTCGATCAGAAGCCGGCGAAGGGTAGCGTGACCCGGTAGGTGCGCGTGGTTTCCGTGACGTAGAGTGCGGATGGTCGAAATGTTGGTGATACATGTGCCAAGACTGTCGCTGATGTGGGCGGTGGTCACAAAAACGTGCAATATGATCCGGGACGACACAGTTGTAGCATACCGGAATTCGTCGAGGGGCACGTGGCTGCTCAGAGTAATGACTTCTCTGGGAAGGCATGGAATAGTGGTGCCGCCCTTCAGGGGCACTGTAGGCAGGTGATGTTGGGTAAACAGGTGGGCGAAAACTTCGTTCGTAGTTGGCAGTTGCATGACGGGGGAATCCAGCCTGCCGTGTGCCTTGATATTTATAAGTGTCTTCTGCATTGATCGATGGTTGCCATGGTGGAAGAGAAACAGGAGTCCGCACACGTTCTGGTTCAGAAAGCAGTAATACAGCGGTTCTTCTAACATTTCTCCGAGAGAGCGATAAAAGGTACTAATCTGACTGAATAGTTTTAATTTGTTTGTTTAGTCGTCACACTTGTGTGTTTTAAGCAGGATTTCTCGATTTGCAAGAGCACTGACATGCAATCATCCCGGCACTCATTTTTTATGCTTGAACCGATAATAATGGGTTTCCTTATTTTGGCCATTTCTTCTTGATTTTGCAAGAGCATCCCACTACGTCTGGCAGTTTTCTTTAGTATAATGATGGCACTCCAGAGCGACTATGTTCTTGGCCTCATATACGAGACCATGATACGGTGACTAGACAAAAATACTGGCCCGTGTGAATAAATCCCAGCCGGTTTTGCGTATTGTGGAAAGCGGCTTCATTACACGCCGTAAGCGCGTAGAAACATTTGCCGAATTGCCGTATTTGGGCCACGTTCTAAAAGGCGTGCCAATGAGATTCATATCTTTGTAGGAATCGCATAGTTTTGCTCATATCTGAAGCTTGCCAAACACGCCACCTCACTGAGAAGTACAGGGCAGCTCTTGGTACAACATAACGTTGGCACGTAAGCTAGTGTGTATAAGTCAGTTTTATTGAAACAAGGCAGATATGTGGTGATATGCACGCATAAAGTAGCATTCACCAGCCTACTTGAGCACCATGATAGGTATGTTTGAACATACGCGTATCACGGCGAAAAACTTTATGCACTTTTGTTGGTATACTGCACAAAACAAAAACATCGTTGCTACAACTTGAACACCCCTCCCTCCAAAGAGGCACGTTATAAAATTATCTCAGCTTCACTCACCCATTTGGTAACACAAACATGCTTAACACATCACCACTACTCCCAGCCATCCGCATGTGGAGTTATCACTTTGATGTCACCGTTGATATAACCCTAGCACGTTTTAGCAAAATTTTGACATACATTTTTTCAATAAAATCTTGTAAGATTTTTTTCTTTATTTCTTAACTTTGAAGCTGGATGATACTGTGAAGTGTGGCATTCTCTTTTATCACAAAAGTTTTTTATTAAGGAGGTTCAGCACGGCTCTGCCGACGTATTTCCGTCACGGAAGTTGCAATCAAAAATATATGCTAAGAGATGGAGTGGATTGAAAAAAAAATTCATTTTAGTTCTCCAGGACTGCAAGACGAAAACTATTTTAGTTCTGCAGGACCTGATTAATCAGGCGTCTCACATGTAGGCACCGACAAAGAGTGCCTGGCGGCCGCTTCGGAGCCTGCTGAAAGGCCCATTGCTGGTCGGCGAGAAGTGAGATTCAGAGGGACCTCTCCCACTAATTTGAGGTAGTATGCAAAGCAAAAACCAGAAGACAAGTATCTGTCTCGCAGAATCGAACCAGCAGCCTCTCGATTTTCAGCGCGCGGCGATAAAAAGTACGCCAAAAAGCGCACTTTGTCAGGTGTGCTAACGTCAAACCATTTACCGGCAACCGTTTGGTAGTGCTCATAGCTTCGAAAAATTAGCACGCTTTTGTTTTCAATAGCGAGATCACGCGATAGGCTCACGTTGGGCTAGGGAGCCTTCATGTGCGCGCGTCTCCATGTTTTAGAGTGGTGAGAACTTTAATCATGGTTGCTTACAACCGGATAAAATGGCCGCCATACTTAAGGGGCCGAAATGTTGGTGCAAGCGTTGTCCGTCAATTAGGACAAGTAGGGAACTGGAACATTCTCTCGCTCCGTCTCCAGATGGTAGTGCATTGCGGAACGCCGCACTTAGGCACTCCCACTCCAAGACTCTTATACAGTATCATTTAGCGCGAAGATGGTGTGAGAGCAGGTGCCAGATCCAGAGTGATGTGGTAGACGCAGTGCTAACCTACACCTGCTCACCCGCGCTGGTGGATTGCGGAGGCGCAGAAACGCTTCGTCGTGAGAATCAACGTGGACCTTCTTGCTATGGAAACCAGTACTGGCAACATTGTCTTTTAGCGGGTGGTGGTAAGTGGTGGGTGGAAGGCTGACACCACCCTAAAACACGGAGACGCATGCCAATGAAGGCTCCCAAGAGTTGGTCGTGCTCTAAAGGTCGTCGTCACCACAAAGAGCCACCTTCACGGAGCTTGGTCTCTTCTGAGCACTCGCTTATCAGACTCGTAATTCGGAATACGGTGAAGGTCACTTTGCACGCTGCCATGGTCACGTTTATAAAAGCAGCGTGCTGCTGACACACGACGCAGGAAGAGTTGTGACAGTTGTTATGTTTGATTGATTGATATGTGGGGTTTAACGTCCCAAAACCACCATATGATTGAGAGACGCCGTAGTGGAGGGCTCCGAAAATTTCGTCCACCTGGGGAACTTTAACGTGCACCCAAATCTGAGCACCTGGCCTACAACATTTCCGCCTCCATCGGAAATGCAGCCGCCACAGCCTGGATTTGATTCCGCGACCTGCGGGTCAGCAGCCGAGTACCTTAGCCACTAGACCACCGCGGCAGGGATTGTGACAGTTGTTTACGCTTGTCCGTTGTATCTTGTGCAGTCGTTTCGTGCGTCTTTCTTTCCGTTTGAATAGCGCACTTTAAGTGTGGAGCTATGACAGTTGTTGCGCACTTGTCCTGTGTGTGGTAGTTTCGTGTTTACTTTCTGCTAGAGGTGTGCGCTGCAAGCTTAAAGCTGGTGAACGTTCCAAACGTGATTTTTTAATTTGTTACGGTAGCTGAAACACCGCATAATAAACCCTCAACTATATCTATAGAGACGCGCTTCGATTTTGTGCTACACCAATTTTTTTACAGGGAAGCAGCCTTGTCTTTGAATGGTGTGCTTAACATGGTCTTTGTGTGCTGTTAAATTACGATGACTCATAGCAATGATAACGTTGCTACGAAGTATTTTGTTGAAATTTATGCTGTGTTTTCACGTTGTTCAGTGTGGGTTTACTTAGAGTCACTGTAATCTCCAATACTCAATGCTTTCGGGACTGTTAGGGATTTCTCAATAAAAAAAAGTTGCAGCTTTGCCGCAAAGGCGACGCAATGAACTTGATAGCAAGAAATTGGAAGGTCACGTGCCAAACGGCAAGCCGAGCGAAACGTGCCCCGCGCTTCTCACGCACAAATGACGCACGAAACGTACTGACAGGTACAGATGAATGCGAATAAGCGTCACAGATGTTACTTCGCTGTGTCTGAAAAGTGTGTCCTTTTCGCAAACGAAGGCTGTGCAACGATTTCAGAGTCCTTTGTGCGCCCGGTAACTACAAGAGATTTGTTCCGATGGCACTCAAAAGCCAGCCAAGACGCACGATTTTCGCCGCTGCAATATAGGGTGTAGAAAACAGATTCAAGATGGAGCTCGGAGGCGAGAAAGAAGAAGTGGTGAAGGGCACGCTCTGCTTATTTTTTTTATCCTCGTTCTGTCAACAATAAACCAAAGATGTATCGGTTCTGCGGTCTCTCTGATCCTTCTGAAACATGGTGCCGCGACCAGGAGATCTGAGGACAGACGCAAAGCCTTCAACCCCATTTGCAACAACGGGTGGAAGAACGAAGCAGTGGCGTCTGGCTCAAAGACAAACACAGGCAAGAGCTCTTTCAACACGTTTTAGGCATGGGTAAAGAGGTCCTATCGAAGAAGCAGAAGACGCGTCGAGCAAATGTGACAACGCTTACGAGCAAAATGGATAAGAAGATAGAAGAAGACGTCGATCGAGCGCAACTTCTGACGCTTCTAAACCACATGAAGAGCGTGTCACAGACGTGTGTTCCACGAGAGATCGAGTCGGGTCCAAAAGTTGATATTTTAGACTTCATTGAGTATTTTATATTTCGTGCACCTCTCACCAGGTAGCCCGAAAGTCAACTTCGTTTTATGATTAACGGCATAACTTACGAAAAAAAAATATAAAACTTCACCAACAGAGAGGCACCGATTTCGTCACCTGTTATTTCCGAAAATTGCAGATGCCATCAAAAGACAAATATTTTTGTTTTAAGTAAGATTTTTTTACCTGATATACATGTCTAATGAAGAATAAATTCACACGGTTTCAAGTTTACAGAGCACAAGAAAATAGCTTTTAAAAATGTCTAATTCTTTGACAGTTTAAAATAAGTTACGTAGTCCCCATTTTTTTTCTTCGAAAGTAATGCAAGCAGCGTTCTCAATTTTAAAAAGTTTTAAGAATATAGTGTGTTCTTTAGGTACATAAATTATTGGTGCCGTACGGCTAACGTAAATTTTTATATATTGCCTCGAAATTTTCATATTGGCAAAAGTGTACTCCACTGAAACTTGAATAATAAAAAAAAAACCCCTTCGATTTTTCTTAAAATGTCGTAAATAAAGAACCGAAGGCCATCATACAGTAATATAGAAAAATATGTTGCATTATTTTTTTAGCGACAATATTTGTTGTACAAAATAGAGCTATTCGAGAATGCGCTGATAAGTGGAGAAATCTAGAAATCGTAACGGAAAAGCGGCAATGAGCTTCAAACGCGAGTAAACGTGACCGCATTTGATGAATAAAGGCTGTTTCAGCAGATAGGAGTAACTATTCTGAACACGGTAATCTACACTGTATTCCCTCTGTGTGTCAGTAATGGAGAGGCAACACATATTAAAAGTCTCAGTGCTCTACGTATAAGAGTGAATTCAGATACTGTAGAATACGGCAGCAATAGTTTATGTACCTTATGAACACACTATGTTCTTAAAACGCGTCAAGTTTGAAAGCGCTGCTTGCATTACTTTCGGAGAAAAAAAATTAAGGAATACGTAACTTATTTTAAACTGTCAGAAAACTAGACATTTTTAAGTGCTCTTTTATTAAGGTCTACAAATTTGAAACCGTATGAATTCATTCTTCATTAGACATGCATTTCAGGTAAAAAATATCTGCCTAGAAACAAAAATATTTGTCGTTTTATAGCATCTGCAATTTTCGAAAATGACTGGTGACGAAATTGGTGCCTCCGCGTTGGTGATGTTTGATTTTTTTTCTCGTAAGTTATGTCATTATACATAAAACGAAGTTGACTTTCGGGCTACCTGGTGAGAGGTGCACGAAATATAAAATACTCGATGAAATCTAAAATATCAACTTTTGGACCCATGTAAATCTCTCGTGGCGTGGAATCGCCCAGACGCTAAGACAAGTTAACGAGCAGATTGAACCGTTCATTGAAAAAGACGACGCGGAGGCTGAATTTGAAGGAGTTTTGCATTATGAGATGAAGATCGTCGCTGCAACGACAAAAATTGATGAGCAATTACGCGAGTTAGAACAAGCGACGCAACTGACTACGAGAATAGTCACTGAGCAGGCGATCTCAGTGCAAGGTACTAACCCGATCTCGGAGACGCAAGAGCTTGTTAATTTGCCACGTCTTGAGATGATCAAGTTTGATTGAAAAGATACAGCATGGCCAAGGTTTTGGCATCAGTTCGAGACATCGGTGCATAACAGAGTGAACATGCCGAAGAATCAAAAATTCAATTACCTTCTGGCGTCTCTGAGCGGCGAGGCTGCGTCCCTCATAGAAGGTTTGCAGTTTTGTGATCAGAATTACGAGCATGCAGTTGCGCTTTTGAAAAAAAAACATTCGGACGACAAGATCATTTAAGAGAGACCTACATAAAAGAGCTAGCAAACGTGGAAGCAGTGAAGATTCCTAAAGATGTAGATGGGTTGAAGAAACTTTTGCAACGTTGCCATTGAACACACGAGCATTGCAGTCATTAGTAGGGGAAATGGGTAGTTATGCCACAGTGATAGCTCGCTTTGTAAAATCTGTGCTACCGGTAGATATGAGGATTGAGATAAAGATGAAAGAGATAGAGAAAGGTGACAACACACCAGAAACTATGGAATCGGACTCAGCATCACGAGACAGCACGAGCAGTTTGAAAGAAATTATGGAGTATTCAGAAATATATATACGCAGCAGAGAAGAAACTCGAAAGGAAAAATACGACGTGACCCAGTCATCGCACAGTTTGAGGTGGACTAGAACATCTACGCTTCGAAGCACCGCGATTAAGAAATGCATCTTCTGTGAGATGACTGGACACTACATGGAAGATTGCAGAAGAAGTATTGCAGCAGAAGAAAGAAGCCTTGCAATGGGAGCGAAGGTGCTTCAGTTGCACCAGACCTCACCACACGGCGAAGATATGCCGCGCTAACTTACGCTGCAAAACATGCAAGGGAAGGCACGCGATGTCCTTGTGTCGATCATGTACGCGTGCAGGAAAGTCAGCACAGAATCAAAGCAGTGATGATGTTTAGCAAGTGCGTAAAAGCGCGCAACCTGACCGGTTAGACACGAGCAAGTCCTGCAACATGCACGCACAGCAGTCTGATGAACACACGCGCATACTACTGCAGGATGCCTTTCTGTGGACGGAGGGAGACGCACGGATTCTGCTGGACAACGGGAGCTAGAGGACGTTCATCCTCAAAAGACTGTGAAGAAAACTAGCGTGCAAGGTAAAAAAGATCGGAAAGGATTACCGTAGGATCATTTGGAGGAGGAGAGATGGAACTAGAGCTGAAAGTCGTCGAGGTCAGCGTGAGAAAGGACCCTACATCGGAGCGAGTCATGATTTAGGCGCTGGAGGAAGAAGCTATATTCTGCGTCGTGCTACCATCGCCACCAATGACAATACACGAAAGAGCAGGATCGATGGGAATTTGTTTGGCTAATGACAGTCAGAAGACGGACAAAGAAAGAAAAAATATGAAAAGTTCGATATTATTGGCGCAGATTATTACTGAATCATAGTCACTGGTCGCATTCGCGAGATCTATCCAAAAGTATTGGCAATTGAAACGATGTTGGGATGGACGGTCCAAGGTCCTGTAGGACTTAATTGTGTTCCAATGAAATCATCGACGGTTATGGTACTCAATGTCAGTGCCAAGTCGGACACGACTGTGGACGAACTGCAGCGATTCTGGGACTTTGAAAACATGGGCATCAAGGAGAAAACGGCAACAAAGATGAGCGATGAACATGTTCTAGAGTACGTACAACAAACGATAGAGTTCAATGCACGAACATACCACGTGCGGCTACCATGAAAGGATAAACTGAAATGGGACGACCCGTTACCAAGCCAGCATTGATCAGCTTGGAAGACTGGTCGGAGGAGCTTCAGCACTTAGATGACTTCACCGTTAGCAGATGCCATGACAGCAGGCAAGCTGAAGTGAAAGTATCGACTCTACACGTGTTCTCTGATGCAAGTCCAATGGCCTAAGGAGCAGCACCGTACATTGTAACAGAATACTCCGATGGAAGCAATGAAGCCAATTTAATCGTTGCAAAAGATAGAGTCGCTCCAATCAAAAAGATTACACTATCAAGAATGGAGTTGTTGGCTGTGACAATATCAGCCAGATTGGCCAGTCATATCACTGAGAATTTCATCAGAGAACTAAGCAGTGTGAAATTCTGGATTGACTCTAAAATTGTATTATGCTGGATAAAGTCAAACAAGATGAAAGATCTCTTTGTTCACAACCGCGCAGCAGAAATCCAGAGCAAGTCCAACGAGAGTCTATGGGGATATGTTAAAAGTGATCAAAGTTCTGCGGATTTGATGACAAGGGGAATGAAGATGAAACGTTTGCTGAACAGTGATATATGATGGAAAGGTGCCACGTGGATCAAGAATGAAAAACAAAGGCCTGTTTATGACATCACGCAAGAACCGGACAGTGATGACAACAAAGACGAAGAAGAGACCGTGGCAAGCTTAACTAACACCACGAGTCAAGAAAAGATAATTGATGTGAACAGGTTTGAATCATACAAGAAAGCGTTACGAGTTACCGCGTGGGTGATGCGTTATATAGGAAACCAACAAAAAGAAAGGAAAACAGGTTCGCTCACAGGAGAAGAATTGGACAAGGCAGAGTTTTTGCTGATAAAGCAAGAGCAGAAAACGCAACAAATTGCAGTGACACGAATATATAACAACATGAATCTGTACAGCACGAACATCTTCGAAGATGATCAAGATGTCCTAAGAGTAAAAGGGAGGCTTCAGTGGAATGATTCGAGCTTTGATGAAAAGCTTCCTATTATTTTACCAAGAGAAATTTTCTTTTCAGAACTCTTAGTTCTGAACGCGCCTCAAGTGACATTGCACGGTGGCGTTGCGGCAACATTAACACTTCTAAAAACGAAGTTTTGGCTTGTGCGTGCCCAACGGATGGTGAAATATGTGATAAAGAAATGCATCACATGTAGCAGATTGAATTCTAGACCAATGGCACAAGAAATTTCACCCCTACCAGCTTACAGGATAACGCAGACGAGGCCCTTCGACACAGTTGGTATAGACTTTGCTGGACCGCTAAATGCCCGAGAATAAAAGGCGAAAAATTCAAAACTTTTACAATTGTGATATTTACGTGTGCAGTAACAAGAGCCATACAACTGGAGTTGCTCAAGAGGATGTCACCAGAAACGTTTATACAAGCATTCCTAAGATTTGTAGCTAGGAGAGGAATTTGTACAACTATTTACAGTGTTAATGCAAGAACGTTCAAGAAATCTGAGAAAGAGATGAACAAGATAATAAAGATGAAAGATGAAAGGGTGCCACAGTATACCAGTGACCTGAAAATAAAATAGAAGTTTAATGTAGAGTTAGCTCCATGGTGGGGAGGATTTTATGAAAGACTAATCAGAAGTTTTAAGACATCCGTGAAAAAAACTATGGGTGCTTGACATTTAGATGAAGAACTACGGACTGTGGTTGTTGAAGCAGAAGGAGTACTTAAAAACCGGGCTCTTACTTATGTGTATGACGATCCTAACGAACCACAACCTATCACACCGGCAGACGTTATAGGAGGCAGGCAAGCAATGAACAAGCAAGAAGAAAACCGACTCGGAGAATACAGTTTGCTGAATTACTTGAGTGCAAGAAAACAGGCATTGATAACATGGTGGACTAGATGGAAGAAGGAGTACCTGAGGGAGCTTAAGTGTGCCAGCAGAAAAATAGAGCGTCACATAACTGTACAAGAAGGAGATGTATTTCTGCTTGGAGAAGCGCGAAAAAGAACTCAAAGGAAACTCTGTAAGGTCGAAAAGATTTTTCCAGGCAAGGATGGACTAGTGAGAACATGCTTGCTTCGTAAACCTGAAGGAAAATTAGTCAAGAGGCCGATTCAACTGTTGTATTCGCTCGAAGGTTGCTTCAGTTGAATCTGGCCGGCGGGAAGATGTAGAAAACAGATTGAAGATGGTGCTCGGAGACGAGGAAGAAGTGGCGAGAGGCACGCTCTGTTTATTTTTTTATTCTCGTTCTGTCAACAATAAACCGAAGACGTATCGGTTCTGTGGTCTCTCTGGTCTTTCTGAAACATAGGGCACGCGATCAAGCCTACACCCACCTCATTATTCTCTACGCGGGCCAAAGTACGCATGAGAGATGAGATCCGCAGAGCGCTCTCTGCGCCATCTTGCTAATACTGCTAAAAATACGATAGCCCCCCCCCCCCCTCCGAGATGCCCTACAACAGCAGTAAGTGGTAGTAATGAGTAGCTCTCCGTTGAAACAGGTACTTCGCGATGGCTCAGCCGGTAACGAATCGCATTCACGACGCGGGGGTCCCACGTTGAATTCCGCGCGCCAGTGTCTCTTTTCTTAGATTTTTTTTCTTGCATTTTCTTGTGTATGAATACGTATACATATACGGGGCATGACATCAACGCTGACGCTGACGGCGAAATCCAGTGATAGTGGTCATATAATTGATATCGCGATCATATTTATTGAATAAATTCTTCATTAGGAAAGCGAAATCAGGAAATTAATTACTTAGCAGTGCTGATTCTCAGAATTCAGTCTGCTGAGGCTTTATTTCAATCCAATGGTTTCGCAAACTTTCTGCAGCACGTTCTACATACGAATGATCAAGCCACTATGAATTAGGTGACTCTCCAGAAATTTGCCATAGGCTCGTGAAACAAGGGCCGTGAATCTCTAGAAAGATCTGTCTGACGCATATCTGAAGGCTGTTTTTTTCCATTGTTTCCATGGCTGCAGAAGTGCGACGACCAGAACCCAGAATTCACACTAGCGCCCGATTTACCTGTATTTTTATAGTAGCAAACTCTTGGAGCCGAAGAAGTATGGTGACATGCAGAATAAAGAAGGAATTCTACACTCATGAAAGTTGATTGGCGGATCGGATGAGATGTTAAATTGTGAAATTTGCAAGCAGGATGCCCTCTCATTAAATAAAGGTTTTCTTAGTTTATTTAGGCTTCCAATTTATACGCCACTTCCCATTTTAATCAGTATACATTTGCAGGCAGGCTCAATTTCATGGCGTTGCATCTATAGGGATATCCAGTTTATGTCACAGTTTCCTCATCCAATTCTGATGGTGCAGATATCTCATAAATAACAACCTTCACATGTGGACCCGAGGTCTACGCTTATCATTCTTGTGAACGCCGTCATAGCAGTGAGGCATAACAAACCACGGATACCGAAATAGGAGTGAGTAATTTTCCTTTTCATACAATGATGTAACTGCGTTGATCACAAGAACATAGCATACGGTAGAACGAATAATAATACCCTATAGAGAGAAGCTCCCCATGCATCTGACGTGCTTGCTGTGGTGCAGCAGTGTGTCTCACACGTGTTTTTGCTAAGGCAGAAAGGTGTCGGGTGATTGGTCATATACTGGCGGCACATTGCAATATTGCAAATTTGAAGTGCAACCGCACAAAAGCTTACTGCTTACTTTTTGGGCTCTCGATATAGACAGACAGTGTGTCATGCTAAATTCTAGACTTGACTTTTGTGTTTGTCTTGTACTCTGGTGCGATACAATTGCTGCAGACGTTATAACGTTATTTTTCATATTTTATACCATTTCTCCTTCTTTATACATATCAATAAACTTTGAGAAAAAAATAACCTTGCCAAGCAGCTAGATGAGCAAAGAGAGAGGTTGAAAGACCGGAGGCAATAGTGGCAGTGTTCTCTGAGACAATGGTGAATCACAACGCTTATGGATTAAGTCTTCTCGGCCAGTTTAGTCTTATCGAAGTTGCATCAGCGCTCTCGTGCCTGCACCGTCCAAGTGACCCAAATTTTGCGAGATCTATGTGACATTTCAACGCGCACGCTTGGACATCTGCATGTGCAGATTTTGGTAGAGATGTCTTCCGAGAGGCTATACTTTGTTTCGCTTTACGCGTTTCGGTCAACGAAGTCATTGCCCCTGTGGTACAAAATGCCCTGTTTTGGTCTTCTGTATCCTTGTTTTATTGCGCTTACTTGTAGTTTGCACATTGAGAAAAGCTTCTGCGATAACTGAAATATTATGGTTGTAGAAACATTGCTGTATTCCCACTGCGATATTTCGTGCTCTATATTCATGCTTCATGCCCCGACTGAGAAATCACGAACATTTATTATTTTGAACTCGCAAGCGGTTTGAAAAAATTCCGCCATATCCACGAAGTGAATGATGATGAGTGGGCGAAGCTCCGGAGGTAAACCTGGTAAAGCATGAATCCTCTGTACATTTTGCCCACTCGATCTTATTACATCGCTCCCCCTAGCGTACGTCGCCGCACTAAATCGAACGATTGCCTTCAACCAATGACACGCGCCATATGTGACATCATTCCTGTTTTATAAGATCTCGCGTCTTTCATCAACTACAAGTACTGCTTTCTAGTTTATAACATCTTGCATCTTTTCATCATCAGCTACAAGTACCACCATCTAGTAAACACTACAAGAACTAAACGAGAGGTTGCTACATACAGGAGACGGTACCGTCATCTAGTGAACACTGCAAGAACTAAACTAGAGGTGGCTACATACAGGGGACGGTACCGCCATCTAGTGAACACTGCAAGAACTAAACTAGAGGTGGCTACATACAGCCTACAGGGGACGCACAGCCCACGCCCTAAGGAGCTTCGCCCCTAAAAAAAAAGACTTATGGAGACAGAAGTCATGTTCCAGTGTCCTTGCCTGTGGTTTTATAGACCTGCTTCATGTCCTGGTTTTAGAGACTTGCTCTAATTTGTTTCTATTTGACAATTTACGGCCTTTTTCTTTGTGTTCGGAAAGCCACCAACATCCTCTGAAATTATTCTTTGGAGGCGTTTGATTGCCCACTACACTGCACATTTTGCGCGAACGTGAGCATATGTGTTCGCACAAGAGAAAGCACATCCTTGCTAATAATCCTTGATTGCCACACTTTTTTTTCAGCAACACATTCATACCGATAGCAGAAGTCCGATTATGTAACACCCTGCTGGGATTTTTATGTACGTTTTTTTCTTTTATCAATATTTCTTGTTTTATTGTGTGTTTTTTTGCGTGGCACAACTGTTGACTAACAGCCCAAGGTTTGTTGTAAACCTTTAAAAATTACTGCTCGGCCTTGTGCTTGTTTGCCATAACCTTGTTTTCATACTTTTATTCTTGGCAGTTGAGCGCTCTGGTGAATTGACGACTGCAGAGTATGGCGATATATTGTTTTTTATGATGCCATTGTCCTGACACTCTGTCCTGGTTTCGAACAATGAAACTGGTTGAACACCTAGTTCAAACAGAGGACACTCTATAGTGTTACGAAGGATGCAGGGATATATCAGCATCTATTTTGCCTACAGATGTCATCCAGGTGCTGCGTCTTTTCCATCGTGTGTCAAGGCCTTGCAGTTTTGATCGACTCCGCACCGACAAATACCACTTGAACACTCAGCCTCCGAACGCCCAAATCGCCAATTCGAGAAACTGAAAGTGACAGTTATGGGACGTATGATATATGACGAGCAAATGATTCGATTTTGTTTCGAATAAATCTCTGACCCGGTCGTCGTTTGCATTTGCTCGGCCGAGGAGAAAGCGTGCCCATACGAATGACAGCAATGCGGGCACCACTAAAAAAAGAATAACAGTAATATACGATGCTGGACTGAATTAAGTGAACTACTTACCACAAAACCTCAAAAACATCATCACATTAGCAAGGGAGATCTTTATATAGGTTCACGCGTAAAATGCCCTAGCATAAGTATATGTCTCGAGAAAAAATATTTTATGTGTCAAAGAAAGGGTACTCACACTCTTCTTCATTTTATTGGGTTTGAACTAATTGGGTTACCGACTGATTTCTTGGCAGCAGTAGCAATACTTCAAGACATTTGAAGCTCGTCGCACAGATGCGGTTCAGTAGCATTGCGCCTTCGCGTTGATTTATGTGGCCACTAATGCAACCATGACTTCGAAGAGAAGCCTAAAATTGTTCAAACAAGCTAAAAAATAAATGCTGCACCTTTCGCAACGCCGTTGTACCCCATGTTTTTGCGTGTGCCTCAGCAATTTCGTTTCTGTTTTAAGTGTGGATGTTAAGCGAACTCCCATACTGTGGAAGCTTTCCTTACAGCCCGATAAAAGAATCCGTCGTTATTTACCCAATGTTCTACCACACCCAATCTTGCTCTTACTTTTTTCGATAAAATTTCCGCGTTCCTACTCGTATTTCAGGTGACAATCGTATACGCCAAAACAGGCAAAATTCTCTGAAGAGGCTTTTTACATACCTTCACTACTTTTAAAAGACACTAACTGATAATTTTTGTATTAAATATGACAGTGTATTACATGTTTGGGCAAGCGTAGTCACAAGATAATAAATACAGACATTTTTTAACGTACAACTTACCTATTTACGCAGTGCAATAGTGCGGAGAATTGTCAAAAAAGCCTTTGTTTTTTTATTTCACCTGGATTAGTAACACCTGATGACCTCGTGTGAATACAGTACAGATGTAAAAATTGCTTTGTACGCAGTAAAACTTTTATACCAAGAGTTCTAAAAAAATAGTGCGAAGCCATTTTCTTGAGGCATTTTTCCCGGTCAGAGTCACTGTCTGCTATAGTTAAACTCACAAGTCAGACATTCTCATAATATATCACAATACACGACTCATTGAAGCTTCCATTCGTTTGAACTTTATTTCGGTGAAGTGTCTGGCAAGCTACAGTTCATCTTTGCAGCCGCAGCACATGCTTAGCATAGGCAAGTGTCTTAGCGAAAACGCTTTCAAGCGTGAGCTGAGAACTCGGACAGGCTACGCTAGTGATTCGAAGAAGAGCCTTGCATCCGAGGACGCGGCGTCTCCCAGGCACAGTTTTTTAGCCGAATCTTTGACTTGACGGATTCGAGAAGGCGGCTACGGACAGCTAGTTTTCCATTAAAAAATTTGAAATGGGCGCCGGGCGCAATGAGCTTCGCTAGGACGGGAACGTTGCACGCCCGCATAAAAGTCACCAATGGAATCCAGCACCCCTGAAAGGCTGGCTTTGAGTTTCACGCACTTCGATCGAACGGCGAATGACTCTCCGCGCAAGATAAAGCGAGAGAACGAATAGAAGAAACACAAGGAGGTTACAACATACCGTCCTGTTGGTAATGTATACACACAAAGAGAGAATTAAAGGCATAAAAGTTTCGGTACTTACTTCAAGGAGCGGGTAGATTTTTCTGAAATGATCCATTGGAATCCGGAATAACTTGTTTTTTATATGCGAAGCATTTCTTAGTGAACTTCGGCGACTTCGAGTCTGTCTATCTATCTATCTATCTATCTATCTATCTATCTATCTATCTATCTATCTATCTATCTATCTATCTATCTATCTATCTATCTATCTATCTATCTATCTATCTATCTATCTATCTATTTATCTATCTATCTGTCTGTCTGTCTGTCTGTCTGTCTGTCTATCTATCTATCTATCTATCTATCTATCTATCTATCTATCTATCTATCTGTCTGTCTATCTGTCTATCCAGCCGCCTACGACTTTTAGCTTTCCTGGCCGTTTGAATAATGGAATCAACACGAGGCAGTAGGAGATTATGGCATCGTTACTAGAAACGCCAAAGGAGAACTACTAGTAGAATTCGCAGAACGCAATAATTTACGGATTTTGAATACCTTCTACCGAAAAAAAGGAAACCGCAAGTGGACATGGAGGAGCCCTAATGGTGAAAATAAGAACGAAATAGAATTTATAATGAGTGCACACCCAGGAATCGTGCAGGATGTGGAAGTGGTAGGAAAGGTACGATGCAGGGACCATAGAATGATACGGTCTCGATTTCGCCTAGACTTGAAGAAGGAACGGCAGAAACTGATACGCAAGAAAGCAATCAATGAGCTAGCACTGAGAGGAAAAGTACAGAAATTCAGTGTCGCTTCAGAACAGGTACTCGGCTCTTAGTGAGGAAACCAACCTTAGCGTAGATACAATGAATGATAATCTGACGAGTATCATTACGGAGTGTGCAGTGGAAGTTGGAGGCAGGGCAGTTAGACAGAGCGCTGGCAAGCTTTTCCAGGAAACAAAGAATCTAATTAAAACGCGTCAAATTATGAAATTCTCAAGTACAACAGACAAAATAGAACTGGTAGCACTTTCGAAGTTGATTAATAGGCGTAAAATATGCGATGTAAGAAGGTATAACAAGGAGAGAATCAAACACGCTCTGAAAATCGGAGGAAGCGTCAAAGCAGTGAAGAGGAAACTTGGGATAGGCAATAATCAGATGTATGCACTGAGGGACAAACAAGGCAAATTAACTACCAATATGGATAGGATAGTTAACATTGCGGAGTAGTTTTACAGAGATCTGTACAATAGCCAAGACAACCACGACCCTAATACTATAACAACTAACAGTAACCCAGATGACACCAAACCAGTAATGATAGAAGAAGTCAGAAAAGCTTTGGAGAGCATGCAAAAAGGCAAAGCTGCTGTTGAGGATCAGGCAACCTCAGATCTGCTGAAAGATGGAGGACAGATTGTGTTAGAAAAACTAGCCATTCTGTTTACGAGGTGTCTCCTGACGGGAAGAGTACCAAAGTCTTAGAAGAACGCTAACATCATCTTAATACATAAGAAAGGAGATGACAAGGACTTGAAGAATTACAGACTGATGAGCTTGCTCTCTGTCGTATACAAGCTATTTCCAAAGATAATTGCTAACACAGTAAAGAAAACAATAGAATTCAATCAACCAAAGCAACAAGCAGAATTTTTACAGGCTACTCAACAATCGACCACATTCATACTATCAATCAGGTAACAGAGAAATGCTCAGAATATAACCAACCACTCTACATAGCCTTCAAAGATTACGAGAAGCCGTTTAATTCAGTAGAAAAATCAGCCGTCATGCAGACACTTCAAATCAGGGCGTAGATCAAGTATATATAAACATTCGGGAAGAAATCTACAGGGGATCAACTGCTAGCTTAGTGTTTCATAAACAAAGCAACAGAATACCAATCAAGAAGGGTGTAAGGCAGGGGGACACAATCTCCCCAATGCTATTTACCGCGTGCGCACAGGAGGTTTTCAGAAGCCTAGATTGGGAACAGCTAGAGATAACAGTTAATGGAGAGTACCTTAGTAACCTGCGCTCCGCCGCCGACATTGCATTGCTGAGTAACTCAGGGGACGATTCGCAACTCATGATTACGGAGTTAGACAAGGAGAGCAGAAAGGTGGGTCCTAAAATTAATCTGCAGAAAACGAAAGTAATGTACAACAACTTCGGAAAAGAGCAGCGCTTCGAGATAGGTAATAGTGCACTTCAAGTGGTAAAAGACTATGTCAACTTAGGGCAGGTAATAACCGCACAGCCGAACCACGACATTGAAGTAACTAAAAGAATAAGAATGGGGTGAAGCACATTCGGTAAGCACTCTCAAAATATTACAGCTAGATTGCCACTATCCCTGAAGAGGAAATATATACTAGCTGTATATTGCTGGTACTTAGCTGCGGAGCAGAAACCTGGAGACTTACAAAGAGGGTTCAGCTTAAATCGAGGACAACAAAGCGAGCACTGGAAAGAAAAATGGTAGGTGTAACCTTAAGAGACAAGAAGAGAGCAGAGTGGATTAAGGACAAACGGGGGTTAAGGATATCATAGTTGAAATAAAGAAGAGGAAATGGACATGGGCCGTGCATGAAGCGCGTAGACAGGGTAACCGCTGGTCATTAAGGGTAACAAACTGGATTCTCAGAGAAGGGAAGCGGGTTAGGAGGAGACAGAAGGTTAGGTGGGGAGATGAGATTAAGAAGTTTGCGGGTATATATTGGCGGAAGCAAGCACAAGACCGGGTTAAGTGGCGGAACATGGGAAAGGCCTTTGTCCTGCAGTGGATGTAGTCAGGCTGATGATAATGATGATGATGACGATGATCAACACAAAACTTCGTATAGCCTCACAAGACTCCATGGCGAGCATATTTGACTAGTAATAACATAAAAATAATCAGGTTTATCTCATGAATGTCATGATTTACATTTATAGGTCTTGCTGCTCTTCCGGTGGTTTCGTTCACTTGACATTTAGCAAAACTGGTATGGTATGACATGATTGCATGGAGAACACAAACGACAGAACCTAACATGAACCTAATGACATGCGTGTCAAGTAACAACATGACTACATGTCACGCTCATGATGCACTCTCGGCAATTTCGCTAGCGTCACATATACCAAATCTGGTTTCGTGGTACGTCAGTTGCTGACGAAAGTAACTGACTGGTGCAAATATAATAATCATGAGATGCGTGTCATGTAACAAGATGACTTCATGCCACGCTCATAATGCGCTGGCGGCCGTTTCGCTAGCTTCACTTATAGAAAAATTTGGTATCACATGACTTGAATGAATGACGAAGGTATGAGACCGGTGCGGACATGATGAACATGAGATGCGTGACATGTAACAACATGAATAAATGTCACAGTCAAAGCGGCAATACACTTGGACGTGACCCGGCGCGCGTGCGCGCCGGCGTTTGTATCGCCGCGTCACACCAGCGTTGCCACGCCAGGCGCTGGTCCTGCCACATATATAATCGCAGGCGTGCCCCGCGCGGCTTTGCTTTGACGCAGGCGCGTTTCAGTGCGTCCAGTGTCCATCCGTCTCGAAAGGAGGCAGACGCAGTGCTGTCATGGTAACGCATCAGTGCCGAATGCAGCACGTCGCATTTCGTGCTGGTTGCCGTCATGCTGCACCGACGGATGCTGGTCGCGCTGATCGCGCCTCGCGTCATATTATGGAGTACTCGCGTTTTGTTAACGTAGCGTCGCTGTGCCTAGCGTGCGCACGCGTCAACGTTACGTTAGAGTATATTGGGTCTTTCATGATGCACACGAAGCCGTTTTGCTAGCTCCACGTATACCAAATTCGGTGTTACGCGACGTCAATGAAAGACGTAAGATGTTATTGGTGCAAACATGATAATCCAGACACGTGTTTCATGTAAGAACATAACAACATATCACACTCATAGCGTGCTTGAGGCTATTCGCGTCACGTATTCACTTGACGTGAATAGATGACGAAGGTAAACGACACATCCAAACATGATAATCATGGCAGGGAAGTTATGTATGAAATCATTTACCTCCACCTTGTAACATTGTGCTGATGTTAAAGTGACATATCAACATTTCTCATTCGTGCTTCGCATATAATCGATTCCCACTTTGCGTGGGATATGCCCTTTTTTTGCAAACGACGAATTCCGAGTGACGAGGTTGCTAACAAAAACGCTGTACAGTTACAAGCAACGTATACTTTCCAAAGGTGCTTCGGCCAAGTGAAGCTTGGCTATCCTAATAGCATTCGATTGGCAAAGCATGCTTATTATTATCTGCTATATCTATATGCTGGCTGCATTAATCAACATTTTGTTACTTTTTTCGCCCTATAAATGACTTGAAACAAAATACGGTGCGCTTAACCATTTGTGCACTTTTTTTAGTGGGTCGTTAGCGCTAGAATTAGGGGGTCAACAAAAACAACAATGGAGATATAATGCAACAGCCGTATAACAGCATCTGTCACGGTTCAAGACTGAATCTTGCGAATGAGTGCCACAACTCAGTGGGAAAAAACGCCAGGCTTTGCGCAGAAGGCGCTGCGCAGTCACATCAAATACTATAGAAGAATGGCCTTTCAGAGCCTTTTCTAAACACCGATTGGGTTTATGCTGCAAGCACACTTGCTTGATGGCCACTACTGCATTACTATTAAGAATTTTAGTGTAGTTGGGGGGCATTCGTTATGCTATTTCTCGTCATTATTTTGAGAAGCAGGGTATCCGCTAAACAATTGCGAGAAATTGTGTCGTTAATGCAGTGGCTGAACGCGATGAGAACTTATGCCTGAAGTCGGTACGCACCACAAATAATAGGTGAACAATAACAAGCTTTTGTAATTGGTTGGAGTATTGCATGACCCACTCGTCACACTATTCGCATTGTGCGACGACTGCTTGTTTTTTCGCTGTTTTAAAACGCTTTATATGTCGTACTTTCGCGATAGCTTTCCCGACATCAAGCCTCCCTAAGGCAAGTTTGCCAACAAGTCACAAGCACCGGCGTAGCTCAGTGGTAGAATACTGGGCTGCCACCCAGCAGACCTGGCTGGAGCCTAACTGTGTCTTCGGTACCAGGTTTTTTTTTTCTAATTTCGCGTGATGTGGATACGCACAGCGGCAGCAACAGGGGCGGCGGATAACTAAGGCGCTTCACGAGACCCGAGTTGTGATCTCATAACAGCTTTCACTGTAAAAATATCGTTTTAGTTGCGAAAATCAAGTAAAGTGAGTTAAATTAGGTCAGTATAGTTCATCAGAGTGAGTCGACATTTACTTGTGGGTTCGCGAAATCTGGCCACGTTTAAGGAGCATTCTTGTTCAACGGAAACTTTACTTTCGAAACAAGTTCCCTTTTTAGGCCCCAAGATATCAAAACTAAACGCATAGTACACGACACCCTACTAAAATCCTTAATCGAAGCGGAAATTGCGATGTCAAAAAGGGCTAATCAAAACGAAAGTTACCATAGTACAGGTTCCATTTTTTCTGGAAGTCGGTACGATTTGAAGGAATACCGTCCTATATAGAATCTTTTATTGCTTTGAGTCAATCATTGTTAGTTGGACCAACGTTGCATTTTGAGTAGATTTTCGTTTATTATAAGCAAGCCAGTAGCCAAAATATTTGACAAACGGGGAGATATAAACTCTTGCGTCAGAGGGGAGGGGGTCCTGTATTCCTGTGGGTTTACCTGTTGAGTCGACGATGATGGATGCTCAAATCCACACTGTCACTTTTACACTAATGATACAGTAACACACAGGGTTTACAGCTATCCACCTGCATCAATAGGGATCATTTGGGTCAACTGCACTTGGCGCCATGCGTAATCTAAAGATACTTAAGTCGCGCCACTAGATTTCCATGCAGACTCATCTTAACGCATCACACAAGTTGGCAATGCGCAAAAGTTGAGAAGGAGCTTCCTTTCCAACAAACGAAAAGAGAGAACTTCGGATGCGCTAACCGTATGTACTGAACGAGGTGAATGAGACCGTACACTGCTGCAAAGTGCACCGTACGTGTTCGACAGGCAGTGGTCACGACCAACCACTGTCTCACATTAAACACGGTAATGAAGAAGGATTAAGCTCGAAGTCGCTGTTCAGTGCCAAGGAATTTCCTAGTTCGTGAAAATGTGTCTGCTCACACGTTTTTCGTTGCATTTATCAGGGGGCACGAGATATGACTAATGCGCTGACATAGAGCGAGAGGCGAGCGTGCATTAGCACACTTTTTGATTTTGACATTGTGAAGTAGGAGCTGTTCGGCGTCTGCACCACAGTGATGCATCGTCGCAGTACGTATGACGTTTATTTTGTGGCTTCCATTTTGGTACCTCATCTTTGAACAATATCTCGAGTAGTCATAGGGTTGCCTGCATTCTTTATATGCGTGCCTGTTGAACCGCAGTCAGAGCATACTTTCTGTCATCTACGGGTTTTCGGTATGCTAGCACCTCCAGGCCTGTCATTTATTTCAAACAATTTTTATTATGCCAGCATCAACAACGCTTTTCTGTGCAATAGAGCGAGGCCAATGTTATCCCCTTTGTTGGCGGTATACTGCAAGTTTGGGGAACCTTGACTACATTATTCCTTATCCCTAAAGCTTGCCATCATAAAAAAATGTTATGGTGCTCTCATGAGTACTGTATTGAAGCTTATGCTCATCACACATAAGATCAGAAGTAAGCATGTAAGCATATCCACGGAGTGAATAATGATGAGTGGAGCTATGCGTCCATGCGTTTGCGCACCCGTCCAACCGCTTCCGTCCATACGCCCATGCTTCTGTTCGCCTGCCTGTCTGTCCATTCATGCTTTTGTCCATGCTTCCATCAGTATATCCGTTCGCCCATTCGTGCGTACATCTTTCCATCCGTGCTTCTGTCCGTCCGTCAGTGCTTCCGTCCATCCGCGTCTCTGTTCATCCGTCCACTCGGACGTACGGATGGACGGATGAACACCCCACTCATTATCATTCACTCCTTGTATATGCTCTGATTTTTTGTTTAAATTTAGCCAGTAATAAAAGTTCATTTCTAATCTCTACTTTCTGTCAATTCCGACATATTTATATGAAACCTGCACTTTCTAAAGCTGAAGATAGTTCGCACATACACTGTAATACTTCGTATGCAAACATCTTGCTACGAGGAGACTATTGCAGTTGTTATTTCCTTAGCAAATCTACGCAGTGGTGCCGAGAAAGAATTTTGTCTATTCTTTTGTTCGTCTTCTCTCCTTACTACTCCACTTACTCGAGTTTTATTACTTAAAATACCCAAACGTGCCATTACTGTCGTAGAAGTCGCAATAGACTGTACTTCCCCGACGGCAAGTATGAACTGTGAAATGAGAGATAAGTTTTCTTGAACAAAGGTCAATACGAATACGCACAGATTACAAAGCATGTTTGTTAGTACGAAATCATTTTTATCTAATGAAATACCGAAATGTATGCGCGTAGCTTTTTTTTTTCAATGACTCTAAATTCAACCGTTTCAATTTTAGTCCTAACACCTTGTAAAAACGAGCTGACAGCGAAATATGTGCCAATGCATGCTGATGCGGCAGGTGGTCTCTTCTAAATAATGTTCACCAGTATTTAACGTAATTGACTTCCTTGTTATAGTTATGAGCAAGTCTGGTTACGTCCGTCACCACATCTGGCGCTTTGCTATTCTGAATGAGCCATGTACGTGTGTATAATGAACGAACAGAAATTACTAAACAAAAAAAGCCAGATTCTCTAGTTCTCATTTCCACAAAGAATGCCTCTTTGAACCTGTCTATCAAATTTAAGAACATGAAAAGAATATATTATTTCCATGCGAAATCAAAGCATATATGTTTTACAGAAAGTACATCATAAGAGATCCGCAACCATTACTGAAATGAAGCAGAAGACGTAAGCTAACTCGAGAAACACTTTATGCAATCAGCATTCGACCGTATGGTTTCTCAGATGTTTACCGATGAAAGCTTGTTAATCATTGTTCAATATTTATTAGAAGAAAGAGGACAACAAAGCGTGGGCAGGATAGGAGAACCTGTGCCTGGGGTGCGCCGAAAAGAATGCTTTTGCCGGTCATGGACAAGTTTGCATACTCTCTGAGCCATTGGACCTTTTTTTTTCGCTTACTCCACTGACAATGCCACCTTTTTTTTCAATATTTTATGATGCCGAGCAACCCAGCACTCTGCCATACAAGTTACCCGACAAAAAAACTTCGCCCTCAACGACAATGGAGCATATCGAAGGCAAACGAACGGCTCAGCGAGCTCTGTACAAGCACATACAAAACGAAATACGGCAACGAATAAACTCCAACTAGCTCGCCTCATCGTATCTTTGTGTGGGGCATGACCGGCTGACGGCATGCAACGAAGGCTTACGGGCGCTCAACCTAAAATTCGAAGCACACCTCACCGACGACCAAATCGCAGAAGATTATGCCTCCGTAGAAGAATGTGAAGTCAATTCTACTGCTACGCTGGCATTGCTGAATCATCACATGAAGGAGTTGAAGGCGTCGACGTCCAGGATCCCCGATAGTGCGGCGACCGACATGACGAACGAAGAAACCACCACTGCAGGCAGTCGTGTCGTTGGCGATCAAATGACGCATGGGTTCGTCGGCTCTCGTCTACCTAAACGTGAGCTGCTTCACTTCAACGGAAGCCCAACGCAGTGGCAATCTTTTTGGGACATTTTCAAGCACACGGTTCATGAAAACCTCAGCCGATATATCATTGAATGATTCCACTATTTGAAGAGCCTAGGGAGTGGACAGGCATCGAAGGCCATTCACGGCATTCAAACCACGGAGAAGTCGTACGAAGATCCCATCGCCCTTTTAGAAGACCGCTTTGGAAACAAGAAGTTCATAAGCAAGAATACTTGTCAAACCGACGAAAGCTCAAGGCAGTAAAGTCTTCCAACAATGTGACTTCGTTGCGAAACCTATTGTACACCGTCCACATCAATATCACAGGACTTAAGGCGCTTGGATGCCAGGAGCTCTCCTATACTGCCATGCTCGACAAGTTTCTGACCAAAGCGATTCCCGGAGCTAGGTTGGTAGAGTATTTCAAACAACCAAGCCGACAAACAAGCATCGATATGGCTGCAACGTCAGAAACGGAACTTCGGGAGCTACTAGAGTAAGTGCGCATCGAGATGGAAGCACGTTAGAGAATTGCCTTTGTGGACGCCGATGGTTTTGGTGTTCAAGATCACCGACAATACACGCTTCATGAGGCTCCACCCACGGCGTCTGCTTTGATCTGCCACGCAAGGATTGAAAAAGGTACCTGATTCTTTTGCTATTCTACAGCACACACTATGGAGTCATGCAAATCCTACATTAGCTTGCATGAAGGGAAGAACCACCTAGCAAAGGTTGGCAGGCGCTTCAAGTGCACCATCAAATAGCATCAGTCTAAAGATTGTCACCGCCTGGTAATTTGTTTTAGTGAAACAGAAGGCACGCAGCAGTTGTTTGCAACCTCAAATACGTGTAAAAGAAGCACTTAAACGAAGCGAGGGCCCCTGTTTCGAAGGTGAAAGCAAATGAGTCATCATCACTACGTAACAAAAGTGTGGTCCTACTACAGACATTTCGCGCATTGCTGACTACAAAAAGTCACTCATGCTTTATCAGAGGCGTATTAGTCAATGGAAGTCAACAGACATTAATTAGAGAAGACATATCTAAATAGCTAAGATTACCTATAGTGCGCACCATGGAAATGAATGTCAAGGCATTCTGAGGAGCGAGCTGAGCGCCGGCAAGACGGCTAAAAATTGTCAGAGTCATACTAACGAATCAATTTTACCATGCCACGCAAGATGTCGAGGCTATAGAAGTACCATTCATCTGTGAACAGCTGATGGAGCTTCAACCCACGAACATATTTGCGCAACAGCTGCATGAAGAGAAGTTTATTGCTGACATGACTGCGATTCCTGAATTAAAAACTGAGGACGGCATATGCTTGCTCGTTGGAGGGGATCAAATGTGGAAGTTTTTCTTAACGAAGTTTTCCTCGACGAGCGACAACAAGGCCTGGTTTCCATCAACGCAAAGCTTGGTTGGACCTTTCACGAACCTATACAGTGCAACAAACAGCATTTTAAGCGCGCTACTACTATTACCATCTGTGTACATGGCACGAGCTGCGTAGACACAGACATCCCTCTCTCTCAGCAAAAACTTTCGTACGTCGGTATCAAGAATGAGAACGAGACAGTGTGGTCATTCTACGAGGAAGCGCAACAGAAAGATTGGTGACTTGAAATTAGACTTCCTTTTAGAGCAATGAGCTTAACTCCAGCATGAAACCAAGCAGCAGCCAGGCAATAGCTCCACAGATCAAAACTACACATTGCCGCAAGGCGAGAGCTCAAGCAACGTCACGACCAAGCTATCAGGCAGCTTGACTCCGACAAACGTCCTGGAAACCATTCAATAGAAGACGGGGATACATTTATCGACGACAAGCGTACCATCGGGATACATACACGCCTTGAGAAAGCTCCCATCACTTGCGGCAAGAAAACACTAGTACTACTGCCGAACCGGTAACTCAGCTCAACGTTATCTCTGCTCACCGAGAAGTACACCAAAGTGGTCTTTGTGCAACGTTAACCACCTTTTGTGCCTGTTATGAGTGGGGAGACGGTGCAAGCTGTTAAAAGTGAAATTGGAAAACACTTGACGGGAGCTCGGTTTCGAGCAAACGTGACAAGTGCAATGGGAGCAGCTCGTCAGTGCGATCGTGTGCAGCGGGTCATCAGAAATGACAAAAAAAAGATTTTGTTGGACCGGTTCATGTGGCGTTAATCATCCTAAATAGTGCTTTCAGCAAATGCACCTTTGTGATTCTGAAAGGTACGCTTGTCAGCCGTTCTGGTAAAGTTTTACACAACTTTCACAATGGTATTCCATCGGAATATTCACTTCAGGCCGCCGAGTGTGTTAAATATTGTTGAATATTTAATAGAAGAAAGTGGCCAACAAAGTGTGGGAACGAGAGGAGAGCTCGTGCCTGGGGTGCGCCTAACAAGCGGTTGCCGGTCTTGGACACGTTTGTAACCTTTCTGAGCAATTAAACCTTTGTTTTCGCTCACTCCACCGGCGAAGACACCTTTCCTTTTACAAAGCTCTTCGGGAAACGAGTTGAGCATGCTCAAGCACCGCCGTTAAAAGTAGAAGGCAATAGCGTGATTGACACCTGTTCATGTTGTCCTTTAGATGCGAAGCATCTTACGCCGAGACATTAAACGTTTGTACTTTCTGCGGCGCCCCCATCTCCAAAGCGCATACGCGTCACCCCTTTCTCTGTTGAGTCTACGGCGAAGACAACGAAACACTTCGTCAGTACACTTGATCACTTCGTAGCAAAATGCAGCGGAATCTAACGGAGTCCCGTAATAGGGACCCGTCCAGTCCTCTCTTGATCTACATTTTCTGCAATGAATGTTTTATCAATTCATTATTTCGTAGCATTGATTGATGTTCTTGCGGCATTCCACGTTACCTGAGAGGGACCGCGTCAGTTTTGGTTTGCACGGTAATCCGTTCAATGTCTTCGGCAAATGCGTTGTGGTACCGGCTGTTTAGCTGTTCTACAGACCTATTTCATGTTTGTAAACTCAGGTAGGCGTCGATGTTCATCGACGCACGTCAACGCTACATTGAAGTACAGTGCGCCTTTCATGATGTGCTCGCGGCCGCTTTGCTAGCTCTACATATACCAAATATGGTGTTACGTGACGTCAACGGATGACGAAATATGACTGGTGCAAACATGATAATCCAGACAAGTGCGTCATGTAATGACATGACAACATACCTTGCTCATAGTGTGCTCGTGGCCGTTTCGCTACTCCACATATACTAAATTTGGTATCTTGTGATGTGAATAGATGACGACGGTAAAACGACACAAGCAAACATGATAATCATGACACGGATGCCATATACGGCATGATTTACCTCCACCTCGTTGCGTAGTGCTGATCTTAAAGTGGCATATCAGCCTCTCTTATTCGTGCTTCGCATATCATCGATTCCCACTGTATGTGGGATCTGTCAATTTTCTGTAGTATGCAGATAACAAAGATGTCAATAAGGAGTTCATTCACGCTACAGCAGTGCGTTACAGGCGAAACACAAGCTAACAACGTACAAACAAAGCGTGAAGAGAGTCGCCCAGGGTGAGATTCCCTATGAAAGGCAGAATGGGTTCACTTGCTGGTAATGTGAACATTTTATAGGTGTTATGCAGCGATTCAGTGAATAAGAGCGTAGATTTTAACAGTAAGCTGTAGTCAACGCATTTTATTCACCGATAATAAGCTCAGACCGCACGTGACGAAGCGCCGCTGCGTGTATCTGTATACGGGCCGCCAACCGCTTATCAAACTTGCGTGGGGATGCTGTTGCCACCAATAGGCCGACCTCGCCATAAGTACGCGTTAGAGCAGTGAGTCATAACCATGAAAGTTGACCAGTTAACGTTATTATTACTGACGAAATATACATTTGAACTTCGCGCGCCAGTCGTTTTCTACGCACTCAATGTTGCCTGGGGTGTACGTGCAAAACAGAGCAAGCGAAGCGCCGGTGGCGACTGCCAGGATCGAGATTAACAACTCAGGCACGTTCGAGCGGCGCGGGATAAGAGAAGAAGACGAAGTGCCGAACTCGGAAGAAGCCAAGGTGTTCAGGAATTACATTTTCTCTTTAACTTGTTTGTTTGTAGGGCAAAAGTTCGCCCATTGTAGCTATTGTATTGAAATTTAATTTTCAACTGTGCGTGACGAATCTGGTGGAGGAGCCGAGGTGAACCCAACCTCTTTTGAAGTTGGCGAAGGCCATTCGGAGCAAAGGAACCTAGCACCAACTAAGCTGGCCCCTGTTCACCAGCGCAGCAGCCGTCGTCTGTTCGGTGAAGACCCTGAGTTTTCGCCTTTTAATTGTTCAAGAACAGTCGCAGTTCCCAGCAGAGATGCTACCGAGATGACTTCCAAGGCCATGCCAATACAAATTGTATCAGACTTGCCGATGATACCCGAGCCATTCCATAGTGACGCACACGAAGAGAACCGGCTCGAGCGATTTGAGCACGTCGCGTAAGTTGGGATGCTGCTCGGAAGCTGCGACGCGTTTATTTTGTGTTGTAGGATTCCGCGCGAACTTGATACGAAAGCCACGAGGCTGCCATCACGACCTGGGATGACTTTGGACGGGAGATACTACCCACCTACCCGAGTTTGGATTGCAAGGAGAGAGCCAAGACCGCTCTGCAAGCTCGGAACCTGCGGAACAATGAAAACGTGGCCATATATGAAGAGGACATGACCCGTCTCATCCGCCGAACAGACCCTAACATGAGTGAGGACAAAAAGCTTCGTCATCTAATGCGAGGCGTAAGACAGGAACCTTTTGCCGATTTGGTTAAGAATCCATCGCGCACCCTCGCGGAGTTCCGTACTGAGGCAGCCACAATGGAAAGAATGCTCCAGCAACGGTCGAGGATGTACAACCGGGATCTGGGCATCGCCTCCGTTGACGCAACACCCACTGCCTTGAAAAACAGCATTGAGTTTTTACGTGAACTCGTGAGGTCTGTGGTGAGAGCACTCCAGAGGCAGTGACTTGACTACAGCGCTCCAACTGTGTCGTCACTGGTCGACATCGTGCGTGAGGAAGTCATAGTGGCGGTTTGAAATTCCCAGCCCATTCGGGAACGTCAGCAGTATGCCCAGTCAGAAGTGTCACCATCGTTATCAGAGAGTCATGCCGACGCTCTGCTGCAAGGACCCCCCATGCGTAGGGACATGGCAGCCACTTTGGTTTACAGCACTGCACCACCAAACACGCTTCCACCACCGCATAGGAGACCAAGAAAGACCGATATGTGGCGCACTCCTGACAGGGTACGTCTCTGCTACCACTGTGGGGAGGCTGGCTACCTGTACTGAATGTGCCTGTACTGCCAGGTAGAGCTTCCGAGATTCGCAGTGAATGCACCTAGGTCTCGGAACAGGGAGCGTCCTTTCAAGATCGAGCAGTATCTGTCATCCCGTAAGTACTCTCATGGCCTTCAGCCACATCAGCTTCGCTTGATAGCACCGTTGAAATACCGGTCACCGAGTCCCCGTCAATCATCAGCCTCTCCCACTTAAAAGTTCGGTTTGCTGCCGTTTTGGTTTTACCAGGTTCAACTATGCTGCGCAGTATTGCCCATGTCTTGAAGGTGTGTAAGGTTCCTCGAAGTGAGTTGCAAAAATTAGCCCAGCTTTCCGTCTCCAACTACTGCGCGTAAGCGTTCGCCCACTCAGATATCTCAGCAATTCTATGGCGCAATTTTCTATTGAGTCGCTTTTGTTTCCATCGCTTGGTAAACCCTCTCCTGGATTCCCACATATGTATCACATGGCTATCGACTACCGGGGTTTCCGCTGTGAGCGCAACCCGCTTAGAAGTTGCTTTTTGAGCCTCTCGTATGTGCGTTGCCCAATCTTCAGCGCTATTCGGTAAAATTTTGGGCAGTGAGACTTTACGATAAGTTACCCAATCTGTTAATACAACATGGCCATGAGACTGCCCAATTTTGGGGGAGGCAATTGACATGCTCAAAATATAATGGTCACTGCCGAAATTCTCTTCTAGGTTGCTCCAGAACACCTCGTCAGCATCATTTATGAATGCAAGATGAGGAATTGTGTCTGTGCTGACGCTGTTACCCAATCTTCTCGGGTGTTGCGGGAGTACGAGAAGTTGGAGCCCCTGCGTATGAACAACTCGCTCGAGTTCCCGGCCTTTCGGGGTATCTTTTCGGTACCCCCAGGTAGTGTGAGGGGCATTAAAGTCCCCGAGAAGCAGTAGCCGATCCTGCATGCTGGAATTATTCTTGGCATACCGAATGAGAGCGTCAAAATCGGCCCTCTTTTCCTTAGGGGTGCTATACACGTTCGTAATTTTGTTTTTGGTTTTGCTACGTTTGTGCGGTAGTATACTTATGATTTGGTGGTTAATGCTGCTAGTTACCAGATAATCTATACTAGTCACTATTTCCTTAAGAACCAACGCGGCGACTTTAGTGTAGTCTGAATTTGATATCGTGTAGTAGCTACACAATTTGACTGGCTTATTGCCAACCTCTTGTAGACAAATGACATCGGGTTTGACTGGTGCCGTATTAAGAAATTGTTGTAGAGCGGCCGCACGTTTGTGGAAGGCGCGGTGATTCCATTGCCAAATTTCGAGATATTCGGTATGCGCTCGTGTTTTACTCGCCATGAATAGTGCTATCGCTGTTAGAGGTTGGGAGTTGCTTCGGACGACGGATAGACGGAGCACCGGGGCTGCTTTTAGGCCATTTAGATAAAGTGACCCTTATGCTGGCAATCGGTTCGTCGACATAACTTTTTAGGTTCTGAAATTCGACAAACATTTGCTGCTAAATGCTTTGCATGCTTAGCAGTTGCTGAATTAGTTGTTTTAATGTACCTTCCATAGAATTAGACTTGATCGTAACCTGCCCAGATGTGCCGGCTGCTTTAGAAAGTGTTTTTTGGCTCGATTCCATACCACGGTTAGCTTTGAGGGAGGCCAACTCTCGTTTTATTTCTGCCAAGCTCTCACGGAGGAGTTTGTTCTCGCTAATAATTTTTTGGTATTCTGGATTAGCCGTTAGAGGAGCAGCGGGAGAAGCAACTCGTGCATAGCTCACCTCGCCATGTTCGGGCGCTTGCTTGATCGCTGAGCGTGGAGCCCCCCGGATTTAGGTGATTTGTGTGAGTGAATTGTGGTGGGGTCTTTTGAGTAAAGTCCTTCCAGGTCCGGGATCTCTATCTAGATCTGTATCTAGAGCCGAAGCTTGGGTGAGTCTCTGGCAATTCCGGACAGTGGTCCAGGCCACATTGTTCATCATCAGAACTGAACCAGCGAGGCGTTGAGGTGGCTTTGGTGAGTTGTCATTCAGAGTAGGCTGGTGCACTCTGGCCCTTGAGGTTTTTTTCTGCGGAGATTTGAGTCGTTTTCTGCAACTTCGTCCGCCTGTCAAATGACCCTCGCCACAAGCTGCACACTTCGGAGAGCAATCATGTCCGGTTGCAGGATCCCGTTGTCCACAAACGTGAAACACTCGAGTGTCTGGCTGGGGGCAAACGTCCGAACGGTGACCAACCTGACGGCACACTTTGCACACCTGGGTGGTAACCTTGTAGGAGTAGCAAGCAAGTTCTCCGCCGTTGTAATAGACGTACCGAGATGTGATCACTTCAAAAAATGTTATAACGGCCGTCTTGCTGTTTTTAAACATCCGTGCTTGCAGAATTTTGAAAGCTTGGGTGTGTGTGCGAAGATTGGCTTTTAGCGCTTCAGGCGTCGTGTGGGGGTCTAATCCGTGAATGACACCCTTAGTTGTCCCTTCGCTTGTCGCTACGTAGGTATTGACTGAGTGTGGCCAATCTTTAGTGTGGTAATACGCCTCACGTGGTCCGCCACTGTCTGGTGCGGCGTCGAAACAATGAAGATGTTTTAACTTTGCTTGATTGTAAGCGAAAATCGCTCACCAGATATTTTTCTGTTGCAAGCATCTACTACGGCATCTGCCAATAGTGGACTAGTCAAGGTCTTGACCGGTAGCCCTTGGTGTGGTCGCACCACTATCTTGAAGTTGTTTTGGGCAAGGGGGGTAGCCGCCTGTGGGCAGGTCTATATTTAGATTCTGTGGTTGCTTCAGCAGGGGATACTTGTTGGTGGTACGACGTCGTCAAAAAGTTCGTGGACTTGGCCTTCTTTTCTTTCGCAAGAGCCTTTTTCTGCCGCAGAGTGAGCACCGTTTGCCAGGCTCCATCCGCTTGGTTTTGGCTGTCGGTCTCGGCGTTCTGACCGTTCGCTTCATTTGGCGTTGACAGGCTCTTAGCTGTAGAGTCTTGAAAATCCATATTTTCAAGCTCTTGGCGTCACGTTTCCGTCATCCACGAGGGTCCGGGACGCGCAATAGCGTCTGAGGGTTCATTCGCGAGAGCCATCGTGTACGCGAGCAACGGAGGCCCTTCTCTCCAGCAACGACATAGACATCCAGACACGGGTCCTGAAACGAGCGGAAGAAGTCATCGAGAAGCACAGCCTGGCAGCCTTCGTGGCTTAGCCTCCTTTACCCCTCACCCCTTCGACTAATAAAGTTGTTACTCACTCACTTCCTGCAGCCGCCTACATCGCGGCGATGGCGTTGTCGAGCTTGCACGATAGGCAGGTGTGTTTGGGCTTCTAAAATGAGAAGTTCCAGCCACTTGCAGCTGTGGTTGGTGTCAGTCGTTGTGGAACGACTTCAGCAAGCCATGGCAATAGTTGAAATTGGCCACACACAGAAATTTCCACAATGGGGCGGGAAAATTCACTGAGCACATGCGGACACGGCTCTTTTTGTCGGCGCCACCTAGCGTCTTCTCAAAGCAAGACAGCATTCTAAGGAAAGCAAAGCAAGCTTGCAGGCTATATAACAAACATGTCTGACTGAGCAGTGAAAATGCTAGCTATGCGAATCAGCATCTTTACCCAGCTGTAAAGAAGCTTCTATCTCTGCCCCGCCGTGGTGGTCAAGTGGTTAAGGTACTCAGCAGCTGACCCGCAGGTCGCGGGATCGTATCTCGGCTGTAGCAGCTGCATTTCTGATGGAGGCGGAAATGTTGTAAGCCCGTGCGCTTAGAATTGGGTGCACGTTAAAAACCCCAAGTAGTCAAAGTTTTCGTAGCCCTCCGCCACGGCGTCTTTCATATTCATGGGGAGGTTTTGGGACATTCAAATCCTACATAACAATAAATCAATGGCTCTTCCTAGGACGAAGAAGTACGAATACAAAAAGAAATCTGTCCGGTCTGGCCTTTTAATGGCGAAAATCGATGCGAAGCAGGCTGACTATACACCCACCGGGCATGTTCCGAATGAGCATGACATTGATAAGGTTGTTCGAGGTCGGTATATGCAACAGCGTAGGCGCAGGTGACAGACTAGACAGAAAACTGTACCCCATCATCAAAAATACATAATGACTGCAGAAACATAAACTTAGTGTTTATGTATTAGGGTTATACATAAACTGCTTATAGAAAATTTGGTGCGTTACTGCGTTCTAGTGGTGTCAAAACTTTAATCACGACTGCAACTCGCAATACGTGAAACACATTGTCCTACCTTGACTTTTTAATAATCAGTGCAGAGACAAAGTCACACGTACCACCGACACTGTTGCTTCGGGCATTAGTGATCACCTGCCTGTTTACATGCTGGGTGAAAACCTAAAAGTAAATTTGAAACTGTGAAGCACAAAAGTTCACTGTTCGGAAAATAACAGAAAGTAGGCTGGCTGCCTTTAAAAAGAATGTCGAAAAGACTACTCTTCTCTCTTGGAATTGATATGTGCCAATGAGGCATACAAAGAGTTCATAGGAAAATTCTGAAAAATATACAAAAGATATTCAACATTGAAATAATAAAACCACCGAAAAAAAAGCAAGAATGCTTTGGCTTACGAAGGGACACTTGCAAATGATCTCGCCTAAAAATTACTTGTATCACTCATTTCGGAAGTCGCGCTTGCAAATACAAATTGAAGAATTTAGAGCTTTTCGAAACTAACGAAATTGTGACCGACGGCGTGCCGAACGCACTTATTACGAAGAGCTTTATCTACCTCACAACTACTCCCTGATAACACTTGTAAAATAATAAACGACGTTCTTGGTCGTCGGACTAAGCAAAGTGTTTGAAACAGTGTACTTCATAACGATACTGAATTTTAAAAGTGGCACTCTTATTAATCACACTATACAACGTTTCAATAACGCTGCCATTCCTTCTACTTGCCCCACCTGCACGGCAACGTGGGGGAAAACAAACACCACTTCTACTAACGATAGCCTTTAGTTATAACCTACTGATTAATACTGATGTGACCGAGGAGCAGGGCACAGGAAGCTGGCCAGACGCAGGGACATGTAGAAGGAACTATTGGGAGGCTTCTTGCTCACACAAAAAATTGCAGCATAACCACGGAGTGAATGTTGGAGAGTGGGCGAAGCATCCGTCCGTCCATTTGTTCTTGCTTCCGTCAATCCATGTGTCCGTCTGTGTGACCATCCTTGCGTCCAATCCGCCCGTCTGTGCGTGCGTCTCTTCATGCATTCACACGTCCATCCGTGCGTCCGTACCTGTGTTCGTCCATGCATCCACCCCTGCGTCCGTACATGCGTCCATCCGTCCGTGCAGTCATCCATGCGTCCGTCCATGCATCTATCTGTGTGTCCATTCGTCCATCTATTTAACACAGCAAGTACCATCATCTCGCATCTTTTCATCATAAATTCCCCATATAGAAGCAGCGCCATCCAGTGGACATTCCAAGGACTAAAACAGAGGTGGCACACGCACATTTTCTTACGGCTTGCGCTTCGTGTTTACTTCCCAACTTATACCACCTCGAGTTCACGGTATATACTAGTTCACTGTATTGATGGCACTGCTGCCCCTCGCTCGCTAAACCTTTCTAAAACCAAGGAGGTTACGCCCAGTGAGTATAACCTAGCAGCCCTTTCTTGTCAGATAGTGCTCAATGTACATACCAATGGCTGCTAATTAGGAATGAGAGACAGAAGAATTTGGCTTTTAGATAACGCGCAGACTGCGATTTTTTTTATTCTTCAACAACACACAGGAGACATCTCCCACCAGCCCCACCTTGCAGGTCAAAACGTAAGACCAGTTACACACTACTACTACGACTACTACAATGGACGACCAGGTGCCGCTTCAAGGAGCTTCGCCCCTCTAAACACGCGATTCATTTGCATATTTACAAGTGAAAAAGCTAGGCGCACAGGCGCGCATTTAGACCTGAGGCTAGGCGAAGGCCAGAGAGAGAAAGCACCCAGCGCATACGCGGCTCTCCTTTTATATCGTCCGGTCCGTGCACAAGCTTTTGTCCTTGGCTGCGGGAATTTGTCCAACGCACCATGCGTGTCCCAGCGTCGCCGATGCGCGTACCTTGCAAGACGCCAACCGTGTTTAGACGGTATACCGATGAGCGTCTCTTGCCGGCCAGAGTCATGCATTGCCAGTCGTGCTACATTTAAACTCTTAAAAAATAATAAAGATTATAGTAAACTAGAATATACCTTAAAAGTTAGACGTTAACAACCTGAAACTAGGTGTACTTAAGCGTTATGCAACTTCTATTTCACTTGCACCTGCTCATATATTTATTTCAACAGTTGAACCGGGTGTATTCGCCCAGGCAACGAGATATATGCTAGAGTTTTGGCAATATTTAAAGCATGCAACGACGACGACGAAGTGTCTCTTCATAGAACGCTTCTGCTTTCGGCTCCGAGCATTGTTATCAAGTTTTTCGCTTTTTACGGGAGACGCTGCTCCCTGCCCCAAGGCGACGGACGCGGAGTCATCCACTGGTCCGCCCAGCCAGAGGTCTGCTATGGCGAGCTCCTCGGTAAATCAGCGCGCCTGGCCCAGAACCAGTGAGGCCAACGGTGATAGTCACTGCCTCATAGCTGTGGACGCGGAGCCTTCTGCGGCTCTGTCCGGCCATAGACCACCTTTGGCAAGCTCGTCGCGGAAACGAAGCACCTGTTCGAGCACCAGCGAGGACACGGAACTGTACTCGGCCACTGGCGACGACTCGTCGGATGACGACTTCGAGACCGTGAGAAGCAGGAAGGCCAAAAGAAGAAGTATCAAGCCGTCTTCACCAGCAGGGACATTAACGTCTCAGTCAAAAGGAGAACGCTGGCCGCACACCATCCTATTCATGCCCGAGGACTCCACCATCAGCCTTCGAGCAGTAAACAGGCAAGCTCTCTCTATGTACTTTGAGGGGGTAGCACCAAACGACATTAAGGATATCCGGGTGAACACGCGGAAGAATATTCTAGCTGTGGACACAATGACTGCCAGCGCCATAGACAAGCTTCGCAGAGTATCAGATTTGGGAGGCATCAAAGTTCGACCGGTTATTCCAATGGACGGTGCCTGCATGGCGGGAGTAATCTACGACATTGATTTGGCCATAGCAAACTCGGACCTCCCAACTCTCATAAAACCAGCGAACGAAGGAGTTCTCATCGCGAATGTACTTCGCCTCGGAAACACCCGTTGTGTAAAGATAATGTTCAAAGGAGATTCCATTCCGTCGCATGTCAAAGTGGGACACTTCCGACATCCTGTTCGACCATTTGTCCCTAAACCACTCCAGTGCCATAACTGCATGAAAATTGGGCACATCAAGAGTGTATGTACAAACACCACAGTATGCCCCCGATGCGCTGAGCCGCACACTGCAGACGCATGTCGGGCAACAAGTCTGAAGTGCAGAAACTGTGATGGTCCGCATGATGCTGCATCCAAGGAATGCCCTCGGATTAAGAAGGAAATCTCCATTATCAAACAAATGGTTAGGGACAATTCAACCCACAGAGAGGCTGCTGAAAGGGTACGGCGGCGACGTAGTCGCCGACGGAGGCGTGTAGGACAGAGTGTTGCGCATAACCCATTTCCTCCGAGCACGAGTGAAGTAGTAAGCACGAAGCGAAATGAAGTGGAGAAGCTCACAGCTGCGGATGAGTGGCCTACGCTTCCGCGTACGCAGCCTGCAAAGGAGCCTCCTGCGAGGCCTCGCCGCCCTACACCTTCCACCGAGTCTACTTCCGTTGAGGATGTGTCAAGGGTCGATCGACAGATCATCCCGATGTTACGATCCCTCGTCGCTGTCATGGCAGACATACTAAGAAGCCTGGGAACTCCAACCGCTCGAAGCGGGTTACAGGTGTTGGACGCGCTGAGCCCAGGCCTCGCCTCCCTCGCGTAGAGTCATGGCAGGAGATCAACAATCGTTCCGCAAAGACGTCAGAGAAGCATCAGTCATCCAGTGGAACGCAAGAGGACTTAGATCACGGATTTCCGGTTTTCGTCAGTACGTGTTTTCTAACCGTTTCCCAATCATCGTAATATGTGAACCGAAATTATCAAACCCGATCAGGCTATCCGGCTACGAATCAATCCCGTCCAAAACCCGAAACGAAAGCAGCAAGGTCATTGTGTATATTCGTCGGGAGCTTACCTACATCATTCAACCTGTGTCGCCTCATGATGAGAACCAATATATTTGCCTGACTGTGAAGCAGAAAACCCTCACCTTCACATTAATAGGTGTCTACTTATCTCCCTCAGCCCGTTTTGATTGCCAAAGACTGGATGACATTCTTTCGAGCGTCCCGGATCCGTGGATAATTATAGGGGACTTCAACGACCACCACCCAATCTGGGGAAGTTCAAAAGTCAATGCCACGGGCCGGAGGCTGGCTTCATTTGTATCGACTCATGAACTATCTCTACTTAATGATGGGAGCCCTACATTTCTGCGAGGATCAACGTACAGCAGCTGTTTGGACTTGACGTTTGTGTCACGTCGCTTCGCCACAAGCGTTAAGTGGTTTTTAGACATCGAGACACATGGTAGCGATCACATCCCCAGTTATCTCACCATCGAAGGCTTTGCTAGCGACCACCCGCCGAAAACCGTACGGAGGATCGATTTTTCAGCATTCACAACCAACATTGAACACGCTTGTGAAAAAGGCTTAACCTCTGGCATTGAGCAAGCGATCAAACAAGCAGCGCAGAGTGCGATGCGCACGCTGGCATATTCTTCAAGGCCCTCAGAAACTGACGTGGAGTTAGAGCGACTCCGTGCGACTCGTCGGCGTGCGGAGCGCAGATATCGACGCACAAAATCCATTCAAGATCTACGGATGGCCAGGCGCATGCAAAAGAAGATCCAGCGTCGTATAGACAAACTGGAGTTTCAACGGTGGGCGAAGTTTTGCGCGAGTCTAGACCCTCGCAAACCGCTTTCTCAAATATGGCGAACCGTGCGAGGCCTACGCATATTTCCCCAACAACGTTTTCCGTTTAAAGCCTTGGCCCTTTTCCAAAATAGAAGGGATATCGAGGTAGCGGAAGATTTTTGTAGGAAGATTGCGGGCCCGTCAAATTGCACAGAAGCCCTTACTGCTGATTACACGCCACATTCACTTGACCCGCACCTGGACCTGCCTTTTTCAATGGAAGAACTGAATGTGGCTCTTGCTTCATGCAATCGATCGTCATCGCCTGGGCCGGATGGCATATCATACCGCCTATTATGCAATCTCGGTGATCGAGCACGAAGTGATTTGCTAGAAGTATTCAATGAGTCTTGGAGAGATGGAACGGTCCCCAGAGAGTGGAAAACAAGCCGGTTGGTTGCACTTCTCAAACCTGGAAAATCGCCTCTAAAGCTGACATCATACCGCCCAATAGCGCTGGCTAGTTGCGTAGGGAAGCTGATGGAGCGAATGATCCTTGCCAGACTCGAGTGGTTCCTAGAACGCCATAGAATATATCCAGACGCCATGGCCGGTTTTCGTCGTCTTCGGAGCTCCATTGACAATGTCATTGGCCTGGTGACCTACGTACAACATCAGAAAATGAGCAGACGGTTATCTGTCGCACTATTTTTAGATGTCAAAGGAGCATATGACAATGTTTCTCACGAAGCCATACTTGACGCCCTCGAGTCAGTTGGTTTGGGTGGGCGAGTGTACCGCTGGATCCAATGCTACCTACATATGAGATCATTGTTTATGCAAACTGATGATGGGCCGACTTCTGAACATTATACACACCGTGGTGTTCCTCAAGGTGGTGTATTGAGCCCCACACTGTTCAGCCTGGTTCTGATCGGTCTCGTGGAACGCATACCAGATTCCGTGCAGATATCTCTCTATGCAGATGATATTTGTGCCTGGACGTCAGGTGTAACACGTCCTCAGGTACGTGCGAGACTCCAGAAAGCAGCGAATTCAATATCGGCGTACCTTAGAGAACAAGGCCTCGAGATTTCTCCTGAGAAATCGGCGCTGGTCGCGTTCACGCGGAAGGCAATGACGTCATATCCCATCGCCATCGATGGACACAGTGTCTGCTACGCCAAGACCCACAGGTTTTTGGGGGTCACGATCGATCGAAATCTCTGCTGGAGTCCCCATGTGGCCACTCTAAAGAAGCGCCTAACGGCCATCGCACAACTTTTCAAGTTCCTCGGAGGCAAAAAGTGGGGCACATCAGTGCACGCGATGTTGCATTTGTACAAAACGCTGTTTCTGGGGTACCTGCGGTATAGCTTGCCGGTTCTGACGAACGCTTGCAAAAGCAGTATACGCACAATAGAAAACGCCCAGGGCCAGGCACTCAGAGTTTGTCTTGGATTACCACGCTGTACATCAACAGCGGAAACCATCGCAATCGCCAAAGATCATCCGGCCACAGTGCACATTACTTTGGAGGTGCTTAGAGCTCATATTAGACACCTTGCTCGCGCCCCTGCCCACCACCTAGCTTCGCTTCCAGAAGATCGACCAAGTGCCTCCTTCTGTAAGAGAGTATTGACTTTCCGTGAGTGCCTTCCAACAGTCTACACGCCTCCGGAACGGATACTAACACCTCCTTGGTGCTTGGACCGACCAAAACTGCGCTTGACAGTGCCGGGGATTCGCAAGAAGGCGGAGCTCTCGGCGCCAGCTTTAAAGCAGATGATTCTACTCATGCTACACGAAGAATACAAAGATCATGTCAAACTTTACACGGATGGCTCGACAACTGTTGGAGGATCTGCAGGAGCTGTGATCTTCCCAGCAAGAGCCGAAACCATCCAGTTCAGAACGTCACACAAGACGACATCGACAGCCGTGGAGCTCGCGGCACTCCGCAGCGCACTCCGCAGGATTGATCGAGAGACACCACAAAAATGGAGCATTTTTACTGATTCGAAACCAGCTCTCCAATGTCTACACAATGCTCTACGTCGTGGGCCTCAAGACCAATTGGCGCTCGAAATACGACAACTGTACCATCACCTAATAGACGAAGGACATGACATATCTTTTCAGTGGTTACCAGGCCATTGCGGCATCATCGGTAACGAGCATGCCGACGATGCAGCTAAGAATGCTCACGAAAATGGAGTGATGGAACCTATTCCACTATCAAGAAGCGACGCAGCAGCAAAGATTAATACGCTTGCGCAGGATGTCGCAAGGTCTATGCGGAATACGCCCGGTTTTCTCCACACCCGTCTTCACCGCCTGGACCCATGCCTACGACTTACTATTCCATCTGGCCTACCCCGATCCGAGACGACCCTTCTCTGCCGCATGTGGCTTGGGGTGTCTTTCACGAACGCCTTTGCCTGCCGCATCGGAATGAGAGCCAGCGCTGCATGCGACCATTGCGACAATGACGAAACAATTGAACATATTTTATGTCAGTGCCCCCAGTACAGCTCTCAGCGACAGTCCCTCTCAGCAGTGTTTGCTCGCCTCGACGACCAGCCACTTTCTGAGCAGTCAATCTTGGAATGTCGGAAAGATCGAGCTTCACGCCAGAAAGCAACGAAGGCGCTGATGAAGTTTCTGCGAGCGACCCGCCTCGTTGAACGATTGTGACACTACTGTGTGCGCGTGTGTGTGTGTGTGTTTGTGCTTCTCTTCCTCCCTTTCCCATTTCTTTTTCTTACTTTTCTGTCTCCCCTTACCCCTTCCCCAGTGCAGGGTAGCAAACCAGATATGTTTTCTGGTTAACCTCCCTGCCTTTCCGCATTAAATTTTCTCTCTCTCTAAAGCATGCAGGTAGCCCTGATCACTACAGCAGCTACCGACCGATTTCGATGTTACCTCTGTTTTTCAAGGTGCTAGTAAAGATTTTACACGGTCGTTGTATGATAATCCTGTTCGTTTTAAGATGGTGACCCCTTCTTCTCATTGATATTTTGTACGGCAGAGTAAACGAAACAATGACAAACAGCAATAAGGTTGTAATTGACTATGCCTAAACATTATTTAACGTGCATAATATGTGTCGCTCAATCAGTCATTTCTACAAAGCATAAGATAATTTATAGAATTTAGTAGCAAGAACTTAAGGACGATATGCCCATAATTTAATAATGAAGGAAGCGGAACAGTCCTTCGTTTTGGGAATGTAATGCATGAAAGCTGCTGGTAAAAAAAAGCAGGTGGGCTTTGATTTTTATTATTTACACATACACGCATATAAATCAAACAAATAAAAAAAACTTTCATTTAGAATTCCTCAGAAATTTTCAAAGAATGTGGAGCAGACTTAAGACGGTGAGATCACAAAAATGCAAGAAAACCACCAATTTCCAGTTATTTAGATGCACGGTAAACCAAAGTAGATCCTGAGTATGAAAGAAAGAAAAAGAAATCAAGAAAGTATTGGTGTTCAATCGCATATACAACGCAAAAGTGATAACAACCCAAAATTGTAAGCTTGTAGATTATATACAAAAAAAAAGGATACAAGAACAACCCACACTAAAGCGTGGTGACGAAGTGTCAAGCAAGACGTCCGTGAAGGATAAATAGCGAAAAGGAATTTCAACGCACCCACACAACATGCCTCCTTACAGTGGTTTCCACTTCCGAGCATTTGCACAAGCCTTTTTTCATCGATTTCTCTGGAAATGTACGAATCCACCCCTTTTAATACAAAGAAACGAGCGCCGGCCTACTCGAAAATAACAGTGCCATGTTATGCGTCCTCTGGCAAATTATTTGCTGTGGGTAAGTCTTCTTGCCTTTCTAGTTCTTGTTTTAAAGACTATGACACTCCCCTCCGTCTATGCCCAATTCATGTCCACCTTACATCCCGTCATCTTCCACAAGCATCAACACCTGGAAATCAATGAAGTAGAGAATAATGAACCCATCAACAAAAGTATGGAATGTATTAAAAAGAGATAATCGACAAACAGAATTGCACAACGTCGTCTCGCCGAAAGTGCATGCGTCTTCCAAGGCGACGTTTCGAGTTATTAGAAGCACGTGTTATCGCTCCCAGTATACAGAGACGCTCCAACAAACCACTTCTACGCAGCTCAGCAAGATATCTGCATTTGTTCACTTTACCGCGCGGCTACAAGATATTGCGAATATCATATTGAAAAAAGAACACGCCGACACCAACAAATTAGTTTGTCACAACTTCGTTTAATTAGTTTTTCTCGACGCCAGCAGGGAGGAAGGAAATTTTTTGTCGCACGTTACTTCATGAAAGGTTGTAATAATATCTTTTTGTCAAACATTTTATCGTATGGGGGGCCGCATGCCAAGTTATACGATTTCATGCTCGTTGCTTCATGCGCTGCATTGTTTTTTTCGTCCCATGTCAGTGTTTACCAAGCGCAATTTGAAGCTGAGTACAATTTGTGTGCATTCAGTGCAACACTGACATAAAAATGCATTCCTTACTGAAAAAAATGCTGCGTGAACAACAACCAAAAATGTGTGCCCAAGTGTTTTCAGTTCATTGCCCCATACATTCGGTTTTAGGCAACATGCACAGACTTAATGGTCACTTTCGAATGGAAGTGTTTATGACGACTATGTTTCACCGGGTGTTCTACGGCCTTTGACTACCCGTGAGAGCTCCAGTCTTCAAGTAATTATTTTATTTAGCATTTATTATTGGGCAGTGCTTGCCATGTGATTTCGATCTGGCGTGCGGTCGAAAGACTTTATGAATTTTGCATAAATATTTTATTTTTTATAGTTATTGCAGAAATTGTAGAATTGACAGAGCCCAGAAAATATCAACGTCAACCTCTCCCCAACAAGCCAGTGAAAACTGGTTTCAACAGATTTTCGTAACGACAGCGACCACAACTCTTACACATTATCAACGACAACCTCTCAGCAACAAGCCAGTGAAAACAGGTTTTAACAGGTTTTTGTAAAGACAGCGACTACAACTCTCACAATCATAGGCGTGCGCCCTTAGGGTTCCTCATTACGGGGGGAGGAGGCGTGATGTTTCACGACACCACTCCTACACCCCACTTCTGTTGGTTGAGTCCGAAAAGGAAGAAGCTTGACGATAGATGGAGTAATTAAAATGACGCTATTACGTTCATCAGAGAAAGGCTTCCCAGTATTCCCCACCTTTCCGGCGTAAAGTTGAAGAAGTAACAGCTGTTCGTTTGTGGCAACTGAGGTACTCGGCCATCATTGTTGTCAAATTATCTATGGCCGTTACACGCAGTCCTAAATGATCGCGGATTCAGCTGATTTAGTCACGGTGTGCGGCATAACAGTCTTTAGATGATCTGGGGTGTGACCTCTCCCTCTTCATCCGCTGTGTGCACGGCGATGTCTTGAACCAAGAATGTATTCATTGCCAAAATCACCAACGCTCAAGGGTCTCTCCATTCACTTTACGAGCATAACCCAAACACAAAGCAAGGGGAAAAAGTGAAAGTTGATATTATACAGGCGAGTGGGACACTATTGAATAATATAAATAAAAAAGGAAGGTTGAGGACGGGTGCAGCCCAGTCATTGCATACTTTGTGTAGTGAACAAAGTCAGTGCTCTATCAAAACCCTATTTGCAGTTCAGGTTACCATCGCCAGGAAAGACCACTTTGAAAGAAAATCCCCCGTAGGAAATGATTGCCGACCGCGTTACCATTCCCGACACCCGCAAATCTCTTTTCCTCTTCCCTCTAGCTCTCTAAATTTGTAAGCCGAATTGAGAGAACAAAATACTTTTGTCTTTTTCTTCGCTTTCCCTGACTCCATAATTCATACCTGTGATATGGACGACGTGCCGGATATGTACACATAAGCCCTCGCTAAGAACAACAACAACAAAAAACATATGCCCGAAGTTGTCACGCTATTTTTCTTCTATCTATATATATATGCTATAAATATATGCTATATTTTCTATCAGTCTTGTATTAAGGTCCCAAACCACATCTCTAGGTATAGAGTCTCAGGCCGTTTGGTTTGATTTCTTACGCATCGAATTTTAACTGTGTTTTGATATTCACTCGGCTATTTTTACAGCGCTTTTTAATGCGAAGCATTTTATTCTCGCACCTCTAAGTCGGAAATCCGGCGTCGGCAGTGCTGTCGACACCCCCACTGCGCATGCTCGCGTCTTGTGCCAACTGTCGTTCTCTTCCCTTCCTCTCACCTTAAATTGCCAATACAGGCAGCGTCTGCTAGTAAAAAGAGACTGCTTGCGCTGCACAACCATTCACTGTGGACCACACTGTATATTAGGCACTGGATCGCGCCTTCGCATTTCAGTCAAGGGCGTCTTCATTAGGGTTTCGCTAGACTTAACCCTTTGCCTGACTCTAGTTTATGCGATGTAAGTGACATCACCTTCAACAGAAACCGAGTACTCTGAGTTCGAGCCAAGTATTATACCACAGAGGCACGCTGGCCCTTGGAACTTCGTTGCAGACTGCTTTTACGCAGGCTTGATTACGGGAAAGAAAAAGCGTTAATATGAATAGTATTATTATAAAACGCGTTTATTCTGATCACTTCAATCTTTTTTTTTCTTCCAGCTCGCTCTGCAGTGCGAATTGCGAATTTTCTGAAGCGATTTATGCGCTCAATCAACATCAGGGCTCACGTCCTTCTAGATCAAACAGTAACAACAACAATAAAAATCACAACATATCCACGAGGTGAATAACGAGTGGGGCGAAGCTCTCCGCAGCCCGTCCTCGTGGTTATACGAGTGCGCGTGCGTGAAACCAACGAGGTATTGGCAAACGTCAGCGCCACGTTCCACTGACGTCTGGAAGCTAAACATCGTTCGGAAGAACGAGGCCAGACCACCCGAAATGACTGCATTGTCGGACGGACGCACGAACGGACGCATAGAAGCATGGCTGGGCTGACGGAAACTTGGCCTCACTCATCATCATTGACTCCATGGATACGCTTCGACACCACTTTATTGACATGCGATGCCACTGGCTACTACGACGACTAAAAGGACATGAGACGTACGACCCACGGCGTAAGGAGCTTTGACCCTAAAGTCCATTCATCGAAAAACGACAGCCATCTGTAACGTCACGTTACATGATCGAAGTTTATATGCAGATTTCTCAGGACCCATGAATGCCTGTATACACCAGTCATTTCCTTGATCACCATAATTCCGTACAAAGATGCAAAAAAAGTAAAATATTCCTTCTTTTTCCAAGAAAAAGTGACGGATACTCTTGAGAAGTGATGATTCGAAAGTAAATAAAACAGCGTCACTAAAGTTCGCCAAGAAATGGTTCTCAATTAAAAGTTCAATAATGTTTGAGTTGGGCCTTCAATTTGGTAACGCGATAGCATTGTTGGGACACATTCGCATCTGCTTAATCACTGGCACAGCCTTACTTCCTCATTGGCACCCGGTTGCAAGAAAAGAAAAATTATTGTGCGTTGCATTAGTCGCGTCAAACGATCATACAAATATTTACCGCGTGTACAACTGTTAAGGCTCAACTAAGCCGTAAATCTTGGTTCTACGACTTGGCAAATAGCCATTGTGTTTCCGTAGGGCAACACGTGCAGCCGCGCAGATGCGTACTTAATGCTGTGGCTGATAGCGATAAATATTTATGTCCTTTACCCTTGCAAACAGTTGTATTTTCAGTGAACCACTTATTGCGCAATCCACAAATTTGGACGCCAACTGCGAGTATTTGCTTCTGCCGTGCAATATTACATGCGTTAGAAAGACTCTCCCCATGACGTGATCATTGCGTAGTGTTTCATTCTGAAACTACTGCACGCACTGGTTTATATCTGTTGTGATATAAAAGACGTGTTTGCCACATAAAAGAGGTGTTTGGTTTCGTTCTCATTAAAACCGAATACAGTCATTATTTACCTATTTGCGTCTATTTCCAACTTTCGCTCACGAACAACGCAAATATTTCGCTCACAACGCACAACATCGATACCCACACTGTATCATCTCTAATATAAGCTTTCGTTAAATAAAGTGATAAAAAACCGACTTTCGTTTTTACAAAGGTGTGTTACATCTGTAACGCTTGCACCTATCTGGGAGCTTTTGGAAGCGTACCTCCTATGGTTGAACTGCGTACGTAATGCAGAAACTTATGCAAGTATTGTCGCCAATGCTATATTCGTTGTGCACTATACAAAAGTGTTAGAAAAAAAAGTATCACACTTGCAATAACTAAAACGAATTACTAACGTCGCGGATGGCAACTCAATTAGGTAGTTTTTTGAAATCATTTCAAGTAAATGTAGTTATTGCGAAACGTATCAGCAGCGCATTAGCAGTATAGACTGGCGGTTCAAGAATACGGATACATAGATTAAGCTGACGGAACATTACGACATAGCTGCAGGATTAAGTAAATGGGAGTTGAACACATATGCTCCCCTGTAGGCACATTAGGCATGAAGGTCAAGAATAAAGGTTTCGCACCTCATGAAAAAAAAAGATCCCGAGAAACGTTCTCACATAAGACCACAAAAATCATCACAAATGCCCATCTGGCCTTGTTGCCTTAGAGAAAGTTCGCGGCCATTCATTAGCTGAGATGCTGGGTTCGCGACACTTTCGCAGTCTTCTGTTTCATGTATTCTCACTGCACATCGTCCCAAGAGAGACCCACCACCGGGGAAGAGGTCAGCGGCGCATGAGAGCATACTGAGTACACCCATTAGCGCTTCATTCATTTTTTATTCTCTCAGGATATGGGGAAACGGGGACTGCGCTATCATCACCATTAATTTTATGGCGCTCAAACACCTAGCTACGAATTAGCAAAATGCCATGAAATTTTCACTGATCTAGTATTCTTCTAATATTATTACGTGGCATTTTTGCTCTTATCAGAGCACACAGATAAAATGCTTATTTTTTTAACGCCATACTATTTGTGCTCCCGTGGCACCTTCATCAGTCATGGCCATAACTTTCAACACTTCTTTGCTGCCTTTCCTCAAAGGTACGAATATGCAGGCCGACAGCCGTGCAGGTGAACCTGTAGCAGTTCCACCAGCAGCATACTTGATATAGACTCGTTCGTCAGTTTAATCGAGACACTTATTATGGCGACGGGTCCCATTACCTTAACAATTGAACTACAGGGACGAGGAAGAAGTTTCACGTGCACATTGCGCTTTGAATACGCGCAGACTGACTAGTTCAGAAGGAGCCGGCCAGTAGCCGGCTCATTCATTGGACACACAAGATTATACGGCACAGCAAGGATCACACTGCCGCTGAAGCATATCATGTCATGATATCAAAATACGGTGGAAGTTCAGGGGAAGAAAAGAGCATGAAGTAATTGAAAACTCTCTAAAAATTGTGACGCCTCGTCGTGATGAAGCTTTTTTAATGCCTCAAAATAAGACAATTTTGGTGCTCTCACAGAGTGTCTTCGGTAGAGAAGCCTGTATGCCCAATTTAGAGGTTTCTAAATGATGTCGGTTAACCTGTCCTTTCCTCCGGCAAACTGTCTGTATTTATTAAGGTAGAGTTCTATTTTTGCACCCGTCTGAGGCTCACATAACATCAAAAAAAATAATGATAAAATGCTGAGAGGCAACTTCTGCAACACCAATTATATGCCTTGAAAATGTCCCTAAGTGTTTGTGCATTTTTTCATTTAAATATATGTTAGATTGTGTAATATTGACAATGATGAATGACAGAGCAGGCATCAGAGATTTACTAGACGTACTAAGACACTCGCTCAGTGAATCTGCAAAATATTATCTAGGAGCACAAACGAGAAAATGATCTTAACTAATTACAAACTATGCTGCTCATGTTGTGCGTGGGTAAACTTGACCACGAAGATGATCCTGTTGCAGTGCTGAGGAGACGTGAACAGCCTCCCCTTGCAGAGCTAACCTGCTGTTCAACTTCGCAATCGATATGATCGTCTGGTGACTCATCCCATATGGCGCCTGTCAAAATACAAAATAACCGCCTAAACGAGAACGTGAAACGAGCCTGGATGATCGGATCACACGCCTAGTCAACTAACATCACACGCCTTGGTCAAATGAGTTAGAATGACGTCGTTATGCCACCAGTGTTTACAAAGAGACAACTTGATCAGCTCTGGGTCGTTGTTAACCAGATATGAATTTCGAGCTGCGCTCAGTTCCTAGAACAAATCATAAAACTTTTTTGCTCAGTCGGGTTTGTTCGGCTTCTGTGAAGGTACTCCCTTTCTTCTCTCTATCCTGTCTAGATCATTTGTGTACAAAACCTCTTTTATTCGTCTCGCAAACTGGATTCAGTGACAAGTACCTCGCAGAATCCATGTGGAATTTTCAGAGGTGTCGTTGGCTGTAAAATGTCTTGAAGTTGCCCACTGAAATCATGGCTGGTGAAAGAGATAAATAAGTTGTTCAGCATGTAGAAAAATGCCTCCTGGAAATCAGGATACATTTTATAGCACTTGTGAGAACCAGAAAAAACATTGTATGGATTTCAAATCTGCCTTACAATAAACGCCTCCTCAGTTTAAGCTGCAAAGTACCCTCGACCTAACTGAATGAAAACTTTTTCTTGACAAGGCTAATATTTGCCGCAGCAGGCCGAGCTTTTAGACTTTCTGTGCTATCAACCGCCCTCCTACGAAATGAAAGCGACCAAACGCTATAGTATAAAATGCTGTCCTGCAAAAGGTCAAACATAAAACACCAAGTTCGCACCTCTTGTGTTGTTGACGTGGTGTTTTGTTCACTTCGGACAACATATGCACAAAGGAGTATATAGATACAGCTGGTTTAGTAAACTTGAGCAGGCTGAATAACAAGTTTTCACCGGCTGAGCAACTGTCTAATATTTAAATAACAAGCAACACCGACAAAATTACGTCACTTTGGCCTCCCTAATTCGCATGTAACACAAGCGGACTTTCCCGCTGGCTGTACGGAGTTGTACAGTATGCACATTTCGCGGACTTTAAGCTTCAGACTTTAGAAGCTGTTATGCAGAATGCATAGATAAATTCGTCCTTCTGTCGGCTTCCTAACTATCTGTATATTTGATGGAAAATTTAATTTTCGAAATATAAACACCATAGCACCGGTTATTCTGCTGCAATAGTTTACGGTCAAACAAAACAATATTCTCATATTGTATGGACAACTGTAGTATATCTCGTCTCTACGTACGCTATTTGCTTTGCACAGCTTATGCATCTGTTACTATTAAGTGCTTGTTCCAAATACGTAAACTGAAAACTTAGCTGTGTATACCTTTCTGATAGTTAAGCAGCAAAATATGACTTAGTTGCGCTTACATTACCGAGTGACTTGTTTTGTGAACTTGCCTTTAGAATTTTGTCTTGTCGAGGATACATACACTAAGGTGATATATTACTAGGTTAGCGTGTCTGTTGCTATTATTTGTTTTTAACGCTGAAGCACTGCTAAGCTCTATTCTTTTACATCATTTTCCTTCGTGAGGGCGCGTTAACAGAGGCGATTCCATTACTTAGATATTAAATACTATGACTGTACGACACCAAAGCAGGTGATCCGTATCTCGATAGTGTCTCGGATGTTTCACTCTGAAGTGATTAAGAAATTTTGTGAAAGCAGAACAGAAAGTGGTAAGGCAAATACCTGTCGACAGGCCAAGCACACACAGGTAAAAAAAGATATCTGTCATTTTTCATCGGCGTAACAAATCATTAAAATTGGTAGAATAGCTTGTTCCTATTGCAAGGGCGTTTAATAGCGACGCCAGGTAGTAGGCAGGCAGCCGGTACGGACAGAAATGCTCGAGAAGTCCAGCGTCTACAGCTCGTGCACACACCCGCGCTTCGCACTCCGAGAGAGATGGTCCCACTAGTCAGTGCCTTGCGAATTCCCCACTACAATACCCCGGCGACGAAGACGAGCCATCCTGGCGACTGAAGGTGACGAGAGAACAGGAGGGTCGTAGCAGAGCTTGAGGCGACTGACGTGGACCACCTCACGACCAAGGCGGCGCTTGTCCGTGGATGGCTTGAGCGGTTCAGTCACATAGGTGACAGAAGAAGGGTGCTGTATGACGCGGTAAGGGCCCGTATACATCGGTGCAAACTTGGGAGTCAGTCCAGGAGAGAGGAATAGCAGTCGGAGCCACACGAGAGAACCGACGGGGAATGTATCCTGAACGAGATCACGGTCATGGCGATCTTTTTGGAGGGCTTGATTATCGGGTGTGAAGGACTTGCAAGCTGGCGACACTCTTCGGCATGTTCTGCCATTTAAGAAACTGGGCTGAACTCGGAGGCATTAGGATTGTATGGCAGAAATGTGTCGGTTGTGCTGCATGGGTCACGACCATATAAAAGAAAAAATGGAGAAAAGCTCGTTGTTGATTGAATCGCCGTATTGTAGGCATACGTCAAGAAAGGTAGGACAACGTCCCGATTGGAGTGGTCCGAATCAATATACATAGCGAGCACATCTCCGAGGGTTCTATTGAAACGTTCCGTTAGGCCGTTCGTCTGATGGTGGTAAGCTGTTGATAAGCGGTGTACCATGCGGCATGAATGTAAGAGCTGCTGCAGAACTTCGGACAAGAATACACGGCCTCTGTCACTCAGGAGCTCCCGTGGTGCACCATGACGAAGAACAAACCGATGCAAAATGAAAGTTGCAACGTCACGAGCACCAGCCGAAGGTAGCACTGCCGTTTCGGCGTACCTTGTCAGGTGGTCGGCAGCCACAATCACCCATCGATTACCACCAACAGAGCACGGTAGCGGGCCGTATAGGTGAATCCAAACACGGTCAAATGGGCGTGCAGGACATGGTAAAGGCTGCACTCGACAGGGTGACTGAGGGAATGTCTTGCGCTGCTGACACAGACACATGAGCGAATGTGTTTGCGTACAAACGTGTACATACCCCGCCAGTAGTAACGTTGGCGGATCCTTTCATACGTCTTTAGCGCACCGGCGTATGCGTGTTGCGGCTCAGTATGAATATATTCGCAGATATCAGGGCGCAAATGGCTGAGTATGACTAGCAGCCATTTACGACCCATTTACGATAGTTGCGACGGTGTAACAGGCCATCTCGTATGGCGAAATGCGTTGCTTGGCGGCGAAGAGCACGCGGGTAACCGGAAGTTGATGTGTCAGAATTGATATTCAAGAGCGATACAATACAAGGGTCTTTCCGCTGTTCGGATGACATGTCTGTGACGCTGATGGAGGAGAGGGGAAGGTCAAGGGCTGATATTTCCGTATCATCAGATTTTACGGGTGATCGTGAAAGCGCATCTGCGTCAGAGTGCTTTCGCCCCGATCGGTAGACGACGCGTATGTCGAATTCCTGGAGGCGTAGTGCCCAACGTCCAAGGCGACCAGAAGGATGTTTTAGGGAAGCCAACCAACAGAGTGCGTGATGGTCTGTTACCACGTCAAAAGTTTGGCCGTAAAAATAGGGGCGAAACTTGTTTAACGCCCGCGCAATCACCAGGCACTCTTTTTCAGTAACAGAATAGTTGGCTTCTACCTTAGTGAGGGCGCGGCTGGCATAGGCGACCACATACTCCCTAAAACCTGGTTTGCGTTGCGCGAGTACTGCACCAAGGCCGACGCCACTTGCATCCGTGTGTACTTCGGTCGGCGCAGTAGGGTCGTAATGACGCAGTACGGGTGGTGAGGTAAGGAGTTGGCGCAGTGTTGTGAAGGATTCGCCACAGGCTTCTGTCCAATTCGAAAGATCTGCAGGGCCAGCAAGGAGTTTGGTGAGCGGAGCCATGATGGAAGCAAAGTTCCGAACAAACCGACGAAAATAGGAGCACAGGCCCACAAAGCTCCGTAGTTATTTAACTGTAGTAGGCTTAGAAAATTCGGCAACAGCACGAAGCTTGTCAGGGTCTGGAAGGATGCCAGCTTTCGAGACGACATGACCAAGTATGGTGAGTTGTTTAGCCCCGAAGTGACATTTCTTCAGGGTAAGCTGAAGTCTGGCGTTTGTAAGGCACTGTAGAATTTTACGCAGACGAGTGAGATGCGAAGTGAAATCGGGTGAAAAGACCACAACGTCATCAAGATAGCACAAGCAGATGTTCCATTTGAGACCGCGTAAAATGCTGTCCATCATTCGCTCGAATGTAGCGGGCGCATTGCAGAGTCCGAATGGCATTACGGTGAATACATAGAGACTATCTGGTATGACGAACGCCGTTTTTGGACGGTCAGACTCAGCCATTGGGACCTGCCAATAACCTGAGCGAAGGTCAAGCGAGGAAAAGAATTCTGCACCTTGGAAACAATCGAGACCATCGTCTATGCGGGGAAGAGGGTAAACATCTTTCCTCGTAATGTTGTTTAGGCGCCTGTAGTCTACGCAGAACCGGATCAAACCATCCTTTTTTTGACGAGTACAACGGGTGAAGACCAAAGACTACAAGAAGGCTCCACGCTGTACCATGTCGTCTACTTGTTCTGCAATTACGCGACGCTCCGCCGGAGACACACGATAGGGGCGCTGGTGCAAGGGAGTACTCTTTCCTGTGTAAATTGTGTGCCAACGGCGTTCGTTCTTCCTAGAACCGCTTGGGGAAAGTCGAATGAACGCCTGAATTTGTGCAACAGGGTAAGAAGCTGCTCTCGTTGAGCCGGGGCTAGATGGCAGTCAATAGAACGATGAAATGCATCGGACGACACACTGTTCTAGGCAAAGTGAGGAACCAACGCGTTCAGCCCCATATTCGGCTTGGTGCCGCAGAAATCGGCAGGCACGATAGTACCTTCATCGATAAGCTGAATGTGGCCGAGCGTCTCGTTGCGGCGCAAACTGTGGGGGCACGAGTTCGGATTGGAAATAAATATTCCGGTAATGTCTTCACAAAGCGCAAGAACGGCGAATGGCAGCGATGTGTGATGGCGGCTACCGAAGATGTGAGATGGCGTGAATAGGACGGTAGCGTCAGAAAGTGAAGTGCAGCAGGCAGGGACAAACTGGGTGCTGAAAAGAGGAAGGTCTATGTCAGTCGCGACGACAAAGTTAGCCACACTAGATACGGCCGCATCAACAGAAGGCGCATCACGAAACGGTAACAGCTCCACTTCGGCCCGAGCGCAATCCACGATGGCGTGATGACGTGATAGGAAATCCCATCCTAGGATTACATCGGTGGAACATGAAGCCAACACGTGAAATTCAATGATGTACAACACGTCTCGAATAACCACTTTTGCCGTACATGCCGCGACGGGCTCAATTTGTTGGGCGCTCGCAGTGCTCTAAGAAACTACGGGAGAAAGCATCGTCACTTTACGAAGAGAGCGGCAGAGCCTTTGACTAATCACACATATAGCGGCACCGGTATGGATGAGTGCAAGTGTTCGTACACCTTCGACGATTACATCGATAAGATTGGTGGGAGACAAACGAGGACTTAAACGATTACACGATGACGCAGCTCGTGCATCCGGAGCTGCGGCAGTTAGTTTTCCGTCTCAATGAAGGTGGGTCGTCGACGCATAGGCGACGCGGAACGACGACTTGGTGAAGGGGAAGGTGAGCGGGAAGTAGAACGTCGAGAAGCGGAGGTTCGGGTGCCGAAGCAGCTTGCGCATCGCTTTCGTGAACTTCAGGTGGCACGTAAGGCACGTGGCATGGAGGCCGAAACGAGTAGTCAGGGTATCTTGGTGTATTAGCTGCGAAGCGCCGACGACATAGACGCGCAACGTGACCTGGGATCCCGCAAACTACACTATACTTTATTTCAAGAATATTGGCGCTGCTCTGCGAAATAAGCCAGCAGGTACTGAACGGATACAATATGAGGAATAATACCAGAAACAACAAGTGTGCGGAGTCTCAGTCTTTCATATTGAAAGTTTCTACGAAATTACTTTTTACAAATCAGTCATGAGTGAGTACGTTCTTTTTTACCTGACAGGCTAAGTTTATAGAATGCGTGTGAGGTGCATGCCGAAAGAATTATCAGAGACACATAAAGCTGGAAATCTCAGAAGGGATTTGAATTTGTAAAGTAAATTGTTACCCTAACTGAAGTTTGCGTTCTTAATCATGAACCGCAAGTTGACGCGGCCTGAGTGTTTTAGAAAGCGTCACAATCACCGAAAGTTGACTAGCAAATCACCTTCGCGTCTGATTTTGTGAACAATCTTTCGGAAAATGGAAGGAGTGGCAGCGGATCATTTCACCGCGAAAGACAAACGTGTGAAATGTGAGAAGAATTAGGACACCTTCCGATATAAACTGAAACCTGTAGTTAGAATGCCATGGTGCAAAAAATTGCGGGAAAGCGACATCCTGTAGCGAGATAAGGACGGGCTATATTCTACCAAGCGCACATCCCGATAAATAAAGGAGTTTGAATTTAATTTCTCGAACACCATCCACACTATTCAGCCTTGCCTCTTGGAGACTTTTATATGCTTGGACTATCGAAGAAAGCGCTTAGTGAAAGAAGGAATGCAAACAATGCAGAACTGATTGATGAGATGGGAATTGATGTAGTGGTGCGCAAAAAACATTTTTTTGTCGGAGAAAAATAATGCAAGTGCTGAAAACGGTCATGCAGAATATTTTTCGTTTCAGTGTTCTATCATCATTTTATTTTCTCCGAAACGTGCTTACTTTTGAGTTCTCTTTTATTCACTTTTCTACAGTTTATAAGAAAGCTTATTATCCATTTCTTTGAAGCCAATAAATGTTATTTTCGCCCCTTTCCGCTGATTGCTTCACTGACGCACTTGTAAACAAATATCAGTAAAATCTACTGTGTGATAATTGAGAACAAGCACCATTGATATTCAAGGCACTGTGTTAAATGCGGCCAGTGCACGAAAGATTGACTTACTCAAAACAATACAGGTCTTCCTGGTGTCCAATGAGAGGTCATGCATGACCTACAGACAGATTCTCGTTTCTTGATGCTTGTAGCAAAGATCCCTACCATAAGGTTCTATTGGCGCCAATTGCTTCTTTCTTTCAATTACGTGACTTACATTACAAATTTTTTTTGAAACCTGGTTTCGATTATTTTATTTATTTAACAATGCTGTAGGTCTCTTGCAGACCCAAACAGGAAGCGGGCATACATCATCACAGGTAACCAATTAGAAACAAAGTTCAGGAAATACAATATTTTGAGGGACGATACGCACAGCAGCGAAACACTTACAATAGCGGGCACAACAATACTACATTGGTGCTCTTCCCATACACGGAAAGACAAGAAAAAAACAAAAAAATAGTAAAAGCCACGTATTACGCATGAAAAATAATATATATGTACAAAGATTACAATGAACCACTGCAAAACACGTTTTGCGTTATCACAAAAACAAGAACAGCAAAATGTAACTATACTGGCTCTGTTAACTGCTCGACAAAAGAACAAAATTCATCAATATTCGTTAAATTAACAGCTTCACCTGGTAGCGCATTCCAAGCGGTGACAGCAAGAGGGAAAGAGGAATATTTAAACACATTGCTGTGGGCACTGAAGGGACGTATACATTTATCATGGTACGTCCTACTAGAATGGCGGTCAGGCGGATGATTATAGTCGTCTTTACACATTTTAGGTGACCGTGAAAAAGGAGATAAAAAACTTCATGGAAGCAACATGACGCCGGCTAGACAGAGGTGCTAGGTGCGCTTGATGACGCATGTCCGTTGCACTGTCGCACCAGAAGTATTTTGAGTATATCATCCTCAGGGCCCTGTTCTGCAATTTTTTAAGTTTTTTGCGAAGATAGTTTTGATGAGGGTCCCACACTATGCTTGTCAGTAACATGCTCTGCATTTGTTCTATCACTTTGTCAGGAATAAGAGCGCTCAGCCACATTTTTTTGCGCACAAAAGGCTAGTGATTGGTGCGTGGAAATCACTTAAGCCACAGTACTGGTTTCAAAGAGGCACAAAAGTGGAAAATATGGGTAATGGTCTTTGAAACAGAAACATGACCAGACATTTAAGTGTCCTTTTCACAGACAGCGGAAAATGTGCGTTTTGTGCGGCAGTTTTAATTAGACCAGTGTCTTTGTTTAGTCATTATGCCCAAATAGGTTGGCTAAATACAGAAGTGTTTTACAGCGTAAAAGTCCTTATGGCGTATTGTAAACGCCCTTTTAATGCACACAGCAGGCGTCCTGCTGACAGAATGCTTACCTCCGAGAAGGAAACCTTAGTGTCGGTACAGCCTTACCGGAAATGAGGCAAGCGCTGCGGTTTTCTGCGTTGTATTTTTTTCTTTGCAGACTGTGATTACCAGCTGAGACACGCACCGCCAAAGAATATGGCGACAGTACTAACCCTATGAAAACGTCGGCCAAGCTGTCTGAGGCGCGTCCACTGTGAATCCTACTGATATGACTCTACTGCTATATCATTCTTCAAACGTAAAGTTTGAAATGCACCTTCGTGTTTGGTCGACTCAAAAGGCAGTGAAAGCCGTCTTGCGCTTTTTGAGCACTACAGGCCTATGTGAACGCCTTTACCTTTTTAGTAGTGCCACCGCTGCATACGCGTCAGCCCATTCACTGACAATTTTTTTATGTCTTTCTCTTCTCTTTTTTTCTCTCTATCATCTCTATAATCCCCCTTCCTATTCCCCCAGTGTAGGATATCAAACCGAGCAAGTGCCTGGTTAACTTCACTGCCTTCTCTCTTGTTGTTCATGTCCTTACTTCCCCTAATTCGAAATCCAAGTGAACGCTCTACGTGCGTTCTGTCAATGACAGTGCATGAAGTTCAGCTCTCCTCCAACCACTTCGTTAGGAATGTTATCGTGTTATTGCTTTCATGCCTGGAACATCACCTAAGCTCTGCTGCTGAAGGCGTCACTTTTTTGAATTAACACGTTTTATCTAAAAAAACGACAGACAATATCGCAGTGTGTTCATCCAGTAAGGTATGGGCAGACATAATGCTATTCAACATTCGGGAAATTCACAAGGATGGGTTCCTTAATTGCTTGCGTGCAGCACAATGTCATACGACAAGATACTTCACTGTTCAAGTGTAAGTACAGGTGACTGCACTTGCTTTTGAGCTTCGTGCTTTTCTTGCGGAGGTAGACATAGGAGGAGGAGGGAGAAAGTTTAAGCGGAAAGACAGGGAGGTTAGCCAGTTCTTAGACCGGCTGGCTACCCTGTACTGGGGAAAGGGGTGAGGGGAATGATAGATGTTAAAAAGAAATGTTGAGAAGAGAGGGAGAAATTACAAAAAAAATTGCGACAGAGGAAAAGCAACATCAAAGAGTATAAGACACTAAAGTCTGTCTCTGAGGCCAGTTGTCCGCAAAAAGCGCAGTAAAGCTTTCAAAGCCTTCTGGGCTGAGGATGGGCTTGGCCAATGACCCAGAATCCTTTGTTCCGACAAAGGCCGATTGTCTAGTCTATCCAGAGCTGCAGTGAGTTCTTGTCTTTGCACGTTGAAATGGGTGCACTCACACAGAAGGTGCGCGATGGTTTCTTCGCAACTGCAGTAAGTGCATGTAGGAGAGCTGGCCATCCCGATAAGATAAGAGTATGCGTTCGTGAAGGCCACTCCAAGCCACAGGCGGCATAGAAGAGTCTCCTCAGCTCGAGATATCCTTGGGGGAAGACGAAGCTGCAGATCGGGATCCAAGTTATGCAGGCGCGCGTCTGTGAAATCTGTCGAGTTCCACTGTGCCAATGTGAGGTCACGTGCAAGCGAACGAAGTCTTGTAGCTGCGTCGGTTCTTGAGAATGGGATGGCTGTGTTACTTAACAAGGTGGTAAGGGTAAATATAGGTAATTTACAACCGAGCGCCCAGACGGCTATGTGGAGTTAGGACCCCATGATGGTTGATGGAAGGAGCGATCATCTCCGTTTTGTGGTGATAATAACGACCTGTCGTGATAGAAACATGTGAGCGCCCGCGTTAGTAGTGGGAAAGTTGTAACGAGGTAGCATTTGGGCCAAGTGAAACGACTTGGAACCTTCCGAATATCGATCACATTACGCAAGAATGCACTCCTTTTCTTGTTCTTCTATATAGTGGCGATAAATGATGGACTCGTCCGATTGAACCAACAGAGGTCTCGTTGAGGTAGTTCTGAAAATATTACGAAAACTGTATATAACGTGATAACTTGGCAGTGTCAGTCTGCGCATTGTTCCTCGGAAAACGTGAGTTCAGCAAATGTAACGTGCAGGCAGCGGTGGTTCTGTAAAACATCTGTGATTACGCTTGTCTTTTACATAACATCTACATCTATCACTCCAATGAAGGGCTTTAGATGTGCCGGTAGCCTTTTATAGCCAAGTGAAACAACAATGATAGAAAAGCTATTACAAGACAATAGCACTTCGTCTGACTATCAGTGCTTCTTGTTGTGTCACTTGTGTTCTTTTCGTCCACATCAACTTACTTGTAGACATAGATGTTTGTCACAGAACGAGCGCTAAAAATGGGCGCGCCGCCAAACTCTTGCAATAACGGGCGGGAGAAACGCCGCGAGGTCAAAATAAAAAAAAGAAAGCAAACGTCCAGAGCTCCCCGGGCGCGCGCTCTCCCCTCGGAGGCGTGGCTTCGCCAACGAACCTCATCACTCCACATCGGCGGCCCAGCAAGCCCGCGATTTTTCTAGATGGAAAGGGGCGTGGTCATACCGAGTTGAGTCATCCGCCGCGGAGGGCATTCCAACCGTCTCGCCTCTCCCCAGCCTTCGCTGCGTATCGCGCCGACGAAATGACGAGAACCTTCTGGAATCTCGCACGGAAGGTATTTAATCGAGCGGCCGAGACGAGAGATCAGGAGAAGACGGAAGTGAGCGCCAGAGCGCGCGTAGGGATTCCGCCGTGTAGTCGGCGGAGGTTTTGTCCGTTGGGACCAAGCGGCAGAAGAAGAGGATTTCCACCTGAGGGGTGAAGGCTCGAGCTACAGCGAAGAGCGTGTAATTACCGCTATCGAGCGAAGACGCGTGGCAACAGGTGCGTGTGTGAAGCCGACGTGTTTGCGGCGAAGAAGTTGGAAGCTTGGAGAGTGGCCATTTGAGGACGCGAGGTTTTCTGGAAGAGAAACATGAGGGGGCAGCGGAACGACAACAACGCTGGACTTTGAGTGAGGTGATTCTCAGAAGAGTATCATCCAGACTTTTGTTCCAAGGACTTTGGACTGAATAGGTTTTCTATCTCTTTAGTCGTTAAGAGTCTTGGTTGTTCAATGCATGCGACTGCATTGTAGTGCGTATTGTTGTCTGTGTCTGTTGTTTCGAGTGTGGCTGATTGTACTGTGTAATACGTTGTTTGATTGATGACATTTTTTCCTCATCAATTGTGGAGTGTGCATACTTGTGTATTGTTTTCGATCTGCCGTTATTGAGAATATAATTTTGTTTGTTTATCAACTCTCGGCTGTGACTTGTTCTTTGGGCCACAGCCGGCGTCCGCTGGCGCGCCAAAAAGGACCACTTCTAAATTGTCCACGCTTTCGTGGTGCGGTTCGGGGGGCCGATACTTCGGCCCTAGGAATTAGCCCGGCGATCGCCTCCCTAATTAACGGGACCTGTGTGACAACGTTTTTGTGATCTATGCACAGGCTTGTTCAGAACAATATTTGCATTGTACGATATTATATTTTAGAATCGTTGACGGGAATTGTCTTTGCACGTGTATATACCCTAAATTGGAAATTTCATTTCGTCGTATGAAGTACATTTTAAGCCATATAATATTTGTCAACATGAAACATTCTCAAACACAAAGACAGACAAAATTACTCAGTAATAACATACTTCACATCAATGCAAAATATAAACGTCTGCTTCTAGTAATTGTGAAACGTAAAGATTAAGATTGCCTCTATGGTCTTCACTTTAACACTAGAAAACATATGTTGATACCTTAATTAAGGTATTTTAGACCTATCTATTCATTCAGTCTCGCTTCTACAAAATATGCACTAGCTGGCCTTTTATCGTTTTTTTTACTATTTTCATGGTATAGCACACATAGAAACGCCTCATCTTTCACAATATCTTTTAAAGTTCTTCATAATGATTGCGGTGAGCGTTCCTTTTCGTACATTATTAATTGAATCATTCATTATTCAAAGAAACTTTATTCAAATAAACGTCACAAGAGCAGCTAAAGAAGACGCTTGTTGACGCGTTACGTGTAGTTGCTGGGTTTGGGTCCAGCGTGAAGAAAGATTTGTAAAAGTAGTGTATTTAGAAAACGTGGTAAGCAATTTTAGGTAATGGCTACTCTACTATGGGAGAGCATAAAGCTGTCCCGTGGGCGTTCTTTTTGATAAGGCCACATGGACTAAAATTCTAGGAATAAATTCCTGTGGCTTGCATCACTGCTGCTTAGTTTTGTGTTGATAGAATGACCTGCTCTTTTTCAAAGACGCAAAAATTAACAGACTCGGTGTTTTGTTGAATTATTACATGTTATATAAAATGACAAGCCGCCTGCTTCTCCCATATCCGACTGATCCTACAATGAATATATTCTGTTATCTTATGTTTCCCTGTCAGAGATTAGTACAATTATCAGTCACCTTCGTAAAGAACACTGTTCACCTAAATAATATCCTAAACAAAACAATAGTAGGTTTGCTCAATTTTTTGCAGTGTACAATAATCATTCATCTTTAGGGCTGTTTATAGTCGACCAGCTTGGGCGGTTCAGCCCATTGAGCCGTTAAAATGCATTGTTCTGTAATTTGGCGTTTGGTATTCAATGACAATATTGTGTGATTAAAGGGAAAGACAAACGCACGCAGCATTATATGCGACTCCTAGCTGAATTTTAGGGAACGTAATATTTATAATAATAATAATGTCAATGTACTTTTAGAAACCATCCTATCTGTGACTCGCACCACCTTCAGAGTCTTCACCAGCGCGTCATCTTGCCGATATCCAAATGGTCACATGGTGCCTTCTATGGCTGTGAATGTTTGCTGGTTTGTTTTTAGTTTCCACAAATTTTAAGAAGAAAGCGTTTTTTTTCATGGTCTACCAAGACTTCAGGAACTTATTTCTTTCATCGAACAATGTACAAATGAACACTCGATCAGAAGATAAATGAAAAATTTCCGTCAATGTGAGTTGAGCCCAAGATCACGGGATATGTGACACCCGACGTCTTTTCCTGGCTCGCACTCCAGGCTCCTCAAATACGCACGCCCCGCAAATAATCAACGTCGGCTAAAAGGAAGACGCGCGTTGTGATTCTCTCAGATCGGGCAGTGGTGTTTGATAAATCCAACGTACCACAAGTAGACGGCTGTAGCTTAAGTTTGGCGTACAATCAGTCATCCTTTTCAGATTATCACCTTGCGTTCTCTGCTTCCGCTCTTACCGTTAACTACTACACTCACAGAGAGAAATAAATGGAGACGAAATGAAGAAAAGCTGACCAAGCTGTGGCTTGGTTTGCTACCCTACACTTGCTGACTAGTAAAGCTACCACAACTTCCTATGATCTATCTGCAGAGTGCTTCAACCACTAGTGATGAACGTTAGTTGTCAGAATGAATGTGTATAAAAATTGCCAGATACCATGTACAGTAAGAATCGATGATATGCGAAGCACGAATGAGGAAGGTTAACAAGTCACTTTAAAACTATCACAACGTTACAAGGCGAAGGCAAATTATGCAGCACAAGACTTCCATGTCATGGTTATCATGTTTGGACGTATCATATACCTTCGTCATCTATTCATGTCACCTGATACGAAATCTGGTGTATATGGAGCTAGCAAAATGGTCGCGAGCGTGCTATGAGCATAGCATGTAGTCTAGTTTTACAAGACACGTATGCCATAATTATCATGTTTCGACCTGTCATTTACCTTCATCGTGTATTCATGTCACGTGATACCAAATTGGTTATACGTGAAGCAAGCGAAACGGCTGTGAGCACATCATGAGCGTCGTATGTTGTTATGTTTTTACATCACACGCCTGTTATGATTTTCATGTTTGCACCAGTCAGATACCTTGGTCACCCATTCACGTGACGTAATACCGAATATGGCATATGTGAAGATCGTGAAACGGGCGCGATCTCATCTTAAGGGTGGCATATATTCATGTTGTTACATGGCAGGCATCTCATGACTGTCATGTTTGCACCAGTCATATTGTCACCCATTCACGTCCTGTAATATCATATTTAGTATAGGTGAAGCTAGCGCAACGGCCGCGAGCGCATCATGAGCGGGGCATGTAGTCATGTTTTTACATGACACGCTTCTCACGATTATTATGTTTGCATCAGTCACCTACCTTGTTCATTTATTCACGTCCAATATTACCAAACTTCGTATATGCGAAGCTAGCGAAATGACCGCGAGTGCATCATGAGCGTGGCATGTAGTGAGGTGGCTACATATGCCATGCATGCCAATTTTTTCATGTTAGCGTCTGTAGCTTGCGTTCGCCATGCAGTCATATCATGCCGTACCAGTTTTGCAATATGTCATGTGACCTAAACTACAAGAGCAGCGAGACCAGTAAAGTAAATCATGGCATTGTTCACATACATGTCATGATTTTCATGTTATGACTAGTCATTTATGCTCGTCATACAGTCATGTTATGCCATACCAAGTTCGGTATCGATACCGATATTAAAACGCGCAAGACATCTAAATGTCGTAATGATTGATTGATATGTGGGGTTTAACGTCCCAAAACCACTATATGATTATGAGAGACGCCGTAGTGGAGGGCTCCAGAAATTTAGACCACCTGGGGTTCTTTATCGTGCACCCAAATCTGAGCACACGGGCCTACAACATTTCCGCTTCCATCGAAAATGCATCCGCCGCAGCCGGGATTCGATCCCGCGCCCTGCGGGTCAGCAGCCGAGTACCTTAGCCACTAGACCACCGCGGCGGGGCATGTAAATGTCGTAGGTGACTAGATAGATAGATAGATAGATAGATAGATAGATAGATAGATAGATAGACAGATAGATAGAAAGATAGATAGATAGATAGATAGACAGATAGATAGATAGATAGATAGATGCGCTCAAAGTCACCGAAGTTCGCTAAGAAATGCTTCGCATTCAAAAGCGTCAACAAGGATGCATCCATGTTAAGCGGTACTGTATATGTAAAACGGTAAGAGACATTGCGCAATCTAACCTAATGTACGATTACCATAAACTAACTCTGTAAGAACACGTTTTACTTTCGTGTTTTCCTAATTTTCATGGTACAGAGATAAACCATGTGTTTTATTTCATTGTATTACAGTGTTACGTCTCTCACTTTACTATAGTGAGTCCTTTGAACCTCTAGCAGTTTCTACATTATTTATATAGTTCTTGTTACATTTATTTTCTTTTTTCTATGCAACTGCCTTGTGCATAGTCACTAGTAATTACGTAAAAATTAAGGGAATGTGCTCAAAATATGAATTAATTGGTGTGAATGCAGGCGTCTTTCAGCAAGATCATCTTACCAAAATGTTTGCTTAAATGGGGAGCAACATCTCTAGCAGAACATTTTCATCACGAAGCCTGAAAAATGCTAGCTGTAATAATTCATATATTACCCTCTTGATTATCTTTTTACATAACATGAGCTCCGTACTGTAAGAATTTTAAAGAATCTAATACAGCCTAATCACATTGACAGCCTTGTTATCCAGTCATTACTATAATAAATTAAACTGTTTGATAAAGTGTGGTCATATTGCCGCGATATATTGCTGCATTCAAACAACGCGCCCATCACCGCGCGCACAGGGACATACAAGCGCGCCGTGTAGTGTTGCGCAGACACGATGATGATAGCACGAGAACCCATCTGACCCTGGCTGATGTGTGCCACGCGCTTGGGTCTCCTCATGAAGAAGAAGAAGAAGGAGACATCTTTGGTGTTCTGCTGTAACGTGCATCGACCATAATCCCTTTGAGTTTTGGGCAGAGGTTCGCCCTTTAATAAATGCGTTTTATTACGCTCCGAGTCCTTTAAAATCGTTACATTTTTGGTGGACGTGCTGGGTAATGAATCACAGCCCTACGAACGCAAGACAGCGTAGCCCCGACCACCAGTGAGTTGATCCTGGGGAGCTGACTGCTGTGCATCAGAGGACAAGTCGGCGTTTTCGAGGTAATTCACCAGAATTCAGTCCACTACACTTCACGCCAAGGGGACCTCAGTGAATGGACGCCACCACCATGACAAGGCATGTAACACCGGCCCAAGTGGTGATAAATCAGCCTCACCAACCACCAATTTTTTGACGACTCGTATGAAGACGTAGAAGATTGGCTGAACCTCTTTGAGAGAGTGGCAAGCTTAAACGGCTGGGACGAGAGAGAGAAGCTCCGCCGCGTTTACTTTGCTTTGGAGGACTTCGCAAAGACGTGGTATGAGAACCATGAAACCTCCTTTACGACCTGGGATGAATTTCGGCGACACGCTCTGGCGACTAATGCCAGCGCGGATCGCAAAGAAAAGGCGCAGGCTGCACTTGAATCCACAAACCATTTCATGAACGAAAGTGTCGCGATGTATATCGAGGACATGATCCACCTGTTCAAGCGCGCAGATTCACATATGACTGAAGACAAGAAGCTACGCCACCTTATGCGTGGGGTGAAGCAAGAGCTATTCGCTGTTCTCGTCCGCAACCAACCACGAACAGTTGCGGAGTTTCATAGAGAAGCGACAACCATCGTGAAAACGCTAGAGCAGAGGGCTCGACAGTACAATCGAGACATAAACTGCGCACCTGCCAATGTCTTCTCTGGGGGCCAGCGAAGTGACATGGACGCCCTGCGAGAACTCATCAGGTCGGTGATCAGGGAAGAGCTCAGCAAGTTGTAATCACCTCACACTACAGCAATACTGTCTGTCATCGACGTAGTACGAGATGAACTGAGGCAGATAATACGTGAGCCGGAGCGTGCGCCACAGCCGATCTAACGCATCCCAACGTACTCTGAAATGCGCAGACAACCCGCGGCGCACACCAATGCAGCGGTTGCGATGGCCTCTCCTTGCCCACAGACGGTACGCAGCCCACCTCGTCCACTGGAACCGACGGCTACCTACCTGCCACGAGCCCGTGGTGTAGCTCGCTACGTGGATCAAAGGCCTCGGAAAAGTGACATTTGGCGTGACCATGAGCGCAGGCCTTTGTGTTTCCATTGCGGGGAAACAGGTCACCTGTATAGGTTCTGCCCTTACCGACAGGCAGGATTAAGGGGCTTTTAGTTGTACGCACCATGCCCTCGAAACGGTGAACGGCCAACGGAGATCGAAGAGTACTTGTTCACGCACCAGAGCCCACTCACTCAACGCCAACATCAGCAAAGATCGCCGACGCCCAGGCTTTACCGATCACCCAGCCCACGTGCCTCTTCCGCATGGTCTGGGCACCGTTCTACAAGCCCACACCCGGAAAACTGAAGCAAGCGACCTGTGGAGGTGAGGCCACTGATAACTACAGTTGATAACTACAGTCCATTACGGTTTCAAGGTGATGATGCTAAGTTTACAGAGCATAAGCGCAGCAGTGCGAAGAATACTTCAGATTTGCAGTTGAAAATAGACGGATAAGAGCTAAATGCTTTAGTTGACACCAGCGCTGATTATTCGGTATTGAGTCACAAATTTGCAAATGAACTGAAAAAGGTTGTGACGAAGTGGAGTGGGGCCCAGATACGCATGGCAGGTGGCCGCACTATTACACCGCTTGGTAGATGCACCTCAAGGCTCGAAATAAGAGGCTTTACTTACGTTGCTGACTTCATTGTGCTGCCGCACTGTTCAAGGAAGCTTATACTAGGAATGGATTTTCTGTAAGCCAACGGAGACATAATTATTCTGCGCAGATCCAGTGTAACGTTTTCTACCGAACAAGTTATGTCGGTGGAGGAATCGGAAAAGCGACGTCTTACTGCTCTGCGCGTTGTTGATGATGACGTCACAGTGCCACCACGCTGTAGTGTAATAGTGCTTGTTGAAAATAAGGCATTTTATGATCACGAAGGAATAGCGGATGGAAAAATCGAGCTCTTTTTAAGCAAAGGAATGAGCGTGGTGAGGGGTGTTGTTCACTTAAGGAATAGCCACTCAGTTGTCCTCCTTACAAATTTTGGGAATGAATGTCAGCACATCGCGCAAGGTATGGCTATCGCCCATTTCCACGAGCTCTGCATGGCGACTGAACTGCGCAGTTTAGCGACAACGCCAACCACTCCACAAGAGACCTGCAACGTCGACGCATCAGTCAACGTCAACCATAGGCTCCAAGAATATCAAAAGAAACGATTCTTCGCCCTTATAAAAGAATTTTCGGGCTGCTTTTCAACGTCCTCTAAGTTGCGACGCACGGCTATTGCAAAACACAGGATTAAAACAGAAGAAGCTACGAGACCGATTTACCAACACCCATACCGAGTATCGCAAAAGGAAAGAGACGTCATCAAGAAACAAGTGGAGGAGATGCTTTCAGATGACGTGATCCAGCCTTCCAGCAGTCCGTGGGCGTCTCCCGTAGTGCTTGTTAGAAAGAAAAATAACAGCCTTCGATTCTGCGTTGACTATCGGAAACTGAACAGCGTAAAGAAACGGGATGTATGCCCTCTGCCGCGTATCGATGATAGACTCGATCGACTACGGAGTGCGAAATACTTCTCCTCCCTTGATCTCAACAGCGGATATTGGCAAATTGAGGTGGATGCGCGCGACCGTGAAAAGACGACATTCATAACCCCAGACGGCCTCTACGAAACTGAAGCGCTTCCATTCGGCCTGTGCACAGCGCCAGCTACGTTTCAGAGAATGATGGACGCTGTCCTCGCGGGACTGAAATGGCAGTCCTGCTTGGTGTAATTGGATGACGTTGCCGTATTTTTCGCTACATTCGATTAACATCTAGAGCGACTCCGCACAGTATTAGAAGCCATTCGTTCAGCAGACTTGACCATCAAGCCAGAAAAATACCCCTTCGCTTTTGAAGAGCTTCGATTCCTCAGACACGTCATCAGCTCCGCGGGCGTTCGGCCAGATCCCAAAAAGGCAGTGCCATCGCGAAGTTCCCGACACCCAAAAACAAGAAGTCAGTACGTCGCTTCCTGCGTTCATGCGCGTACTATCGGCGATTTGTGGAAAATTTTTCGAACATTGCTGGACCACTTACTAATGTAACAAAAGACGAGGTGCACTTTATGTGGGAAAGTGAACAGCAGGAAGCATTTGATGAGTTAAGAATATGCCTGCAAGCCTCTCCCATCCTCGCCCCCTTTCGATAAGACTGCCGAAACTGAAGTTCACACTGATGCGAGTAACGCCGGCCTCGGAGCCATTCTAGTCAAGCGGCAAAACGGCTAAGAAAAAGTGGTAGCGTATGCCAGCCGCAAGCTTTCGAAAGCTGAGACAAATTACTCTGCAACCGAAAAAGAGTGTCTCGCGGTCATCTGGGCCATAAGTAAATTTCGGCCGTACCTCTACGGTAGACCAATCCGAGCAGTCAGTTACCACCATTGCCTGTTTTGGCTGGCGAATCTTAAGGATTCCTCTTGCTGACTAGCAAGATGGAGCCTTAGGCTACAAGAGTACGATGTTACTGTGATATACAAATCTGAGAAAAAGCACAGCGATGCTTGCTGCCTGTCACGCGACCCAGTGGAGACGAGTGAGCCGGAGGAAGAAGCCTTTTCATTTCTAGGCGTCGTCCAGGCCTCAGAAATCGCTCAACAACAACCAAATGACCCCTATTTGCTGCCGCTTATACAGCGTCTCCAACGACTCAACGTTAAAGTCCCGCGCACTTTATCCAGAGGGCTCCCTTCGTTCTGTCTTCGAGAAGGGGTCCTTTACAAGATCAACTTCAAGCCTCATGGTGACAAGTTTTTACTCGTTGTACCTGCACCCTTACAAAACGAGATTCTGCACGCATGTCATGAACAGGCAACATCTAGACACATGGGTGTAAGCCGTACATTCGTCAGAATTCGCTTAAAATACTACTGGCCAAAGCTGTTTTCAGCAGTCCAGCGCTATGTGAAAACTTGCCGTGAGTGTCAAAGACGCAAAACTCCATCCGTGAAACCTGCAGGCCTCCTCCAGCCAATAGAACCACCGCATGCCCCATTCCGACAAGTCGGTATGAATCTCCTAGGCCTGTTTCCGACTTCGACTGCACGCAAGAAGTAGATAGTCGTAGCCACAGACTATCTCACTCGTTACGCTGAGACTGACTCGCTGTACAGTGCAACAGCTCTTGAAGTTGCCAAGTTCTTCAGCAACATAGTCCTCAGACATGGTGCACCTAGCGTCGTAATTACAGATCGTGGCCCAGCTTTTACTGCAGACCTAATGAAATGTCTGATGCGAATGACCTATACCGACCAGAAAAAGACTACAGCATACCATCCTCAAACAAATGGCCTAACGGAGCGCCTGAACAGAACTCTGACTGATGTATGTCAACGTCGAACATAAACTGTGAGATGAAATATTGCCCTACATCACGTTCGCATATAATACAGCCGTTCTTGAAACAACGCGAGTGACACTATTTGAACTTGTATTCGGCCGAACAGTCACCACTCCACTGGATGCCATGTTACCACTGAATGATGAAAACAGCAGTGCACCTGGTTCAGACGACTTCCTGCAAAGAGCCGAGGAAGCACGACAGATGGCAAAACACAGAATACCCGCCAGCAACGTGTCGACTCCTATCGGTACAATCAGCGTCGTACCGAAGCGCATTTTCAACCAGGTGACAAAGTATGGATATGGACCCCAGTACGTCGTCGTGGACTTTCTGAAAAACTTTTTAGCCACTACTTCGGGCCTTACGAAGTACTCCATCGTGTAAGCGGTGTAACTTACCAAGTCAGTTCCGCTATACACTGGAGTTCAAAACACCGCAACCCTATAGAGGTTGTACATGTAGCCCGGATGAAGCCTTACTATGAAAGATCACTGGAAGACTTGTGACGCCTACCACGAATCTATTTATTGCCTGACGCATCGGGACGATGCGTATGAGGAGGGGGATGATGCCGCGACATATTGCCTGCATTCAAACAACGCGCCCATCACCGCGCGCATAGGGACATACAAGCGCGCCGTCTAGTGTTGCGCTGAGACGATGATGATAGCACGAGAACCCATCTGGCCCCGGCTGATGTGCGCCACGCGCTTGGGTCTCCTCTTGAAGAAGAAGACGAAGGAGGCATCTTTGGTGTTCTGCTGTAATGTTCTACGACCATAGTCCCTTTGAGTGGTGGGCACATGTTCGGCTTTTAATAAATACGTTTTATTACACCCCGAGTCCTTCAACATCGTTACAATATAAGGAGCTTCTCTTCAGTCGATTGCCTCGACTGCTCATTTCACTCTTAATTTAGCAAATAGTCCGACGGCTAAACGAGTATTGGTGCCTCAGAATGAGACTTACGAGTCGATTTTTTCCAAGCATAACAACACCTGAATTTTGGAACCACCACAATTGAAATTCATTCCGTGAGTAGTAGGCTCTCTTTAAGGGGCCCTGCGACAAATTTAAAAAACCACGGAATGGTTTCAATGAAAAAGCTTATTGCCCTACAAATAATTCTCCACAAATGTTTTTGCAATATATTGAGAGCTAGCGCAGATACAAAGATTCGTCACACGCTGCAATTGCCTCTCGCCCCCTACGAAAGTCGAAAGTGCTGAAAGCTAAGCAGAGAAAAATGACACGGGGAAAGGAAACACGTCACACACTCCTCGGGACAATCAGCAGTTTTTTTTTTTCTTTTTTTTCGAATACATGGCTTTTAAATGTAATCACAGGCACAACCTTCTGCGGCAGTTCGCATAACTACAAGCGAGCTAAGATTGCCTGATATAATGTTTGTAACGAGTTATTTTTAAGAAGGAGTAAGTGAACGTTGGGAGCACGTTAGCAGATCAAGTAGGCCGTAAAAACTCTGATGACCTAAAAAAACAAGTGATGCATGGGATTTATTGAGCCAAGAGACATTATTCGTTAAGCGGTGCAATATCTGTCAAAAACCAATAGACATTGGGCAAGCTAACTTCCATCAATGTACAATAAGCACTGAACTACTTGTGTAAAAACACGTATTACTAAGCATATGATGATATGTCGGGTTTAACGTCCCAGAACCATCATATGATTATGAGAGACGCCATAGTGAAGGGCTCCGGAAATTTTGGCCATCCGGGGTTCTTTAACGTGCACCCAAATCTGAGCACACGTGTCTACAACATTTCCGTCTCCATAGAAACTGCAGCCGCCACAGCGGGAATTCGATCCCGCGACCTGCGGGTCAGCAGCCGAGTACTTTTGCCACTAGGCCACCACGGCGGGGCGCCTTACTAAGCAAGCTGGAATGAACGCTAATGCCCTGGAAAGAATGCACCGGGAAAATTGTTATAAAAACCTTTCATATTTTGCATTACCAGAATAATTAGCCACGTAATTGGAGTTCTTTAGTGCGAGAGAAAGCAAGAATTGTCTCTTAGGAAAGCAATAATCTTGCTAAATTTTAGGTTCTTTCATCAAATGGGTTTTAATTGAAACTAGGGTTCAATCAATGTGCTTTTGTGCTATCATATTTTACTTGGTTACGGGCGAACATCACTAAAAACTCAATTACAAGATGCCATAATCGCATATCTTTCATATGACGGCATGGCACAACTTATCAAAGGAAAATAGCAGCATATCCACGGAGTGCATGATGCTGAGTGGGGCGAAGCGTGCGTCCGTCCGTTCGTTCTTGCTTCCATTTGTTCGTGCCGCCGCCTGTGTGACTGTCCTTGCGTTCATCCTTCCATGTACCCGCCTGTCTGTGCGTCCATCTGCGCGTCCTTCATGCGTCCGTCCATCTATTCGTCCATGCATCTTTCTGTCTGCCCGTCCGTTCATTCGTCCTTTCATCTAGTGAACATTTCAAGTACCGCCATATCACATCTTTTCATCATATATTCAGCATGTAAAAGTACCGCCATCCAGCCTAAATTCCAAGGACTAAACGAGAGGTGGCATTCGCGCCTTTTCTTACGACCTGCGCTTCCTGTCTATTTCCCTCCCTCCCCCACCTGTAGTTCATGGCTGTATAATAGTTCACGATATTGATGGCACTGCTACCCAACCCTCGCCAAACCTTGCTAAAACCAAGGAGGTTACGCCCAGCTAGTTTAACGAGGCAACCCTTTTTGGTCAGATAGTGCTTAAAAATGCGTTCTTCTTATACTAGTTTTTTACAGACGATATTCTCCTTTGGGAACCTTTGATACAAAATTTTTGGTCTGTCTGTCTGTGTGTCTGTCTGTCTGTCTGTCTGTCTGTCCGTCTTTCTGTAAATTTTTCTGGTTGTCCGCCATTAACGATACCCTAAAACACACCAAACAATGCTCTAAACGGCCGGCCCCATCCGCAGCGTCTACCAATATTGCTCAAGATTTAGCGTTCATACTTGTGCAATAAAACAGTTATTGCGCAATATGAGGCAATACAACACGTTATTATTCTGTATGTGTGCCTTTTTACTATAAAAGGCATACATAAATAATTCTCAGAACCGTAGCGCTTAACACGCTGTGCTGACGATGCATTGCTAGCTCGAAAAGCCAAGTGTTTCCAACGCTTTGCTTAGGCGAAGTGGTGGTGGCAGCTACCCGTCGCCTTGCGTTCTACACCTTATCACCTCCTAGACGGGTGCGCATACAATGCGCTTTTTTTTCATGATAACTGCCAGATAGCGCTCATGTCTCGCGTGTGACGTGACTTGATGCGCTCGTTCGCTTCCGCTGACGCTGGAGGCACGCAAACACAGCGCCTTCAGAATTCCCTTCACCGAGTTTCTTGCGCAGAACATCAAAAAAACTTTTTGTTCACTTTATCCAGACATCTTTCGAGGACATTTGCAGTGTAACATGCAGATCCGGAACCAGTTTTTTCAGTAAGCATCAAAGTCAAGGCAAATTTTGTTGGAGATTAGGTCAGGAATACTCGTCTGTGTACGTTATTTCATCAGAAACAACTATCTTTTTATTTATGATTAACATGCATGGGTTCCTCCCTCAATTGAAAAGGGTGCGTGCATGCCGCTCCTGTAGTCTGGTTGACGAAGTGGCAACGTACTACTGCGACGACGACTACATACACTGCGGACAAATGACGCACGGCATAGGAGCTTCGCCCCCAAAAGCACATCTACTGCTTGTGTGAATCGTTTCATTCCACTTCTTTCGGTCGCTTGACATCAAATGCAATTTTGATGTGAAGGGAGAAACCAACGCAAATATAAGTAGATGTATGCAAGGACTACGATTGAAAAGTACGCCTTGAAAAATCCGTGTTTTTTTTGGAAGTCATTTTGCCCCCTAATAACGCCATTGCTCATCATTAGCTCAGTAGGAGACATAGAAAAAAAGCAAGGAGAGGACAGGGAGGCCGATCAAATAACACTTGGTTTGCTACCTAACAGGGGAGAAGGGTGGAGTTTCGGGAAAAGTAGAAAAGAAGAAGGAAGGAAAGCGAAAGTAATTCGCAAGCATACATAGCAGAGTGCACCAGACATGGCCAGGTCACAATAATTTGCATTGTCACAGAACGTGGGTAAACTTTGAGCGCCTTAGATTAAGCAAACTGCAATTCATAGTGTTAAAAAAGTTTGGCTAGCGAGGATTGACCCCAACGTGTCCACAACTTCCAGTGTGCTCAGGGCTGATTGGTTTGTCAATGCGGTGAAGAGTGCGCTTATTGTGCTTATCAGAGACCTCAACACAACAATGACATGCCAAGTTAAAAACATTCTAGTATAATTCATATTGAATTGGATGAACATGAGATTGCCAAGCACATTTATGTCAGAATTTCATGTATAGGGCTTTCACTTACGCGAACAGCTATATGCTAAGCGTAGGCCAAGCTGCAGTGTCTAGGAAACTTCGTGACTGTTACACCGAAGGTGTAACTGTCGCATGTGTAAACGTTCCGTAAGGAAACGCGTGTGATCAGGAAGAATGAAGAGCATCTGGGAAGATGCGTAAAAGAGACGCAAAGTAGGTCACCTCAAATAATGGCCTGAATTACGACATTGGGCCATAGCAGTATAATCCATGCTAGAGTCAGGCAACTATAGATAAAGTGCAAGTTTTGCTGGTGAAACAATGTTTGCGTTCCAGTGCTTACTGGAATATATGCCAAGACTCTGCCCCATCGCGTGGAAACGGGGCGCCAAATAGGCAAAAGTTCATGATGCTGAAGCTAAAACAGGAGGTGCAGAGACCATTGGCTGCAAAATTGCTTCAGTCATCTCGAATACTGGTTAAGAAAACCATTTTAGTAACGCCCACGCGCTTTTTCGTAGGTGCAGATATACTGATTTCCAACGTTTTCTTGAACATTCTTAAACCGCAGATTTTTGTATGGCCACACCAGTACTTCCCGGAATGTCAACCTCATTTACAAAAGGTGACAACGACAAAACCCACAGTAAGTATGTGTGAAGTTTGGCTACTCGTGAAGGTCGAGGGTTGCCGTCGCCGCGTGGGAATGTCGTCAGCGTCGCCCTTCTTAGACGAGACAACGATGACACCGTAAGCTTCTCAGACTGCTGGGTGAACGATGGATGTTGACTTTGTGCATCAAAAATTATGACACTAATTTGATACACAACACGGTCCTGTATTTACTCGGAAACTTCTAAGAGAATCCTTGATTGATTGATTGATTGATTTATTGATTGATTTGTGAGGTTTAACTTATCCGAACCACCATATGATTATGAGAGACGCCATAGTAGAGGACTCCGAAAATTTCGACCGCCTGTGGTTCTTTAACGTGCACCTAAATCCGAGTACACGGGCCTACAACATTTCTACTTCAATTGGAAATGTAGCCGCCACAGCCAGGGTTCGATCCCGCTACCTGCGGGTCAGCAGCAGAGTACCTTAGCCACGAGACCAGCGTGGCGGGGCTCTAAAAGGATCCTTACCGCACTAGTATTAACTAAGCTATATGTGTATAGATTGCGGACGCTTCTGCGAATTCATCTTCAAACAAACACATTCTGCTTTCTATCGGTAGGCACAAAACGTAAGCAGCAGCTAAGACTGCATATTCACGTCTTCGTTAACTGTGGTGTCAAAGCAATCCTAGCACATTGTACTGTTCCGACAGCTCCAGCAGCCACAGTCGACTTGCGTTACTACCGCCGAAGGTGTTCTGATAGAACTCAAGAGAATAGTTTGTAAAGCCACCCTACACCATCAATTCCACGCCTACTCTGACCATTACGACAGAATGTCAAATACAAGTAGCGACAAAAACATTCTACAAGCACCAGCTCCTAAGTCAATATTCGAAGCTTGAACATGTAGGAGCTGGGAGTAGCAAGCGCGGGTCTCGCTACGTACCGGAATTGGTGGCCCAAGTTGGTCCAAGGCCCATGTTGAGGTCTAAGGTCATAACTAGCAAGCAGACTCTGGCCAAGGTAGATAAGGCATGCACGTGATCGCCAACTTGGATAGACCCAGGATGGCAGCGGAGGCAAAAGTGGTCACCGGAGCCTGTGGTGAAGTTGTAAGCTGGTATCATGGTTGTGGAAGGGTGAGGGAAGAACCAGTTAAGCAGCATAGCCTTGGTCACGCAAGTCCGATTAGAGGAGGTTTAGTACTCCAGCTCCACAAAGAACGACCTCAATCTCACCCGTTAGCTTTACGCATCATCAAAGTTGCGCCCTGAGGCATTTGCTAGTCGAAAAACACCACCCTCCGGTGGAGCTGCTTGAATTGCACGATTACTTTTTTTTATTTCACAATCTTCTGTACTTTGCCATGGAGTGCAACTGTGTCCAAGTGAGCACGCTCACGAATATACTACCCACCGATTGGTCATTCTCACTTAGGAAAGATTCTTGGACGAAAGGAGTTCAAGGAGAACCCTTCTTGAACTTAGCTCACGATTTCGCTCATTGTTCTAATATTGATCGTGACCGAAAAATTGCGAACTATGGAAAGTAAATAAATATTAAATATTTTCGGGTTCATGTTAGGATCAAATCCAAGCCGTTTGCGTTTCAAGCACGCCTTCTACGACATGTCAAGTTTTGTTTTATTTATTGTCTGCCACGTACACACGTGACTGCATTGAAATACAGTAAAAGTAACTTCCTCGGCTTGGAAACGATGTGAAAATAACGCTCATGCTTTGCGAACACGCGCGTTTTGTGCACAGGCTTCAAATACATGTACTATTCAGTTATACTGCGTGGTACAAGCGTTCAGTGTCATCGAGCGTCTGAACTCCGTGTTTCAAGACAGCCATTCATTACAAAAGGCACAGAAGTTACTGCTCACATCCCCTTAAGACCACGCAGTTGGTGCATAGCAAGTTCAAAAACATCACATGGCCATAATTCTTCGTGATTTAAGGCGTGGTATCAATTACAACTATTTTTTTCTTGTGCCTTTCTAAACTCCATGGTTTGTTTGTGGCCTGTAATTAAATGCTGATACTCCAGGAACTTACTACCTGGCTTTATTCACAAACATTCAACCTTTGTCTACTGACATGATGCAAAGGAAATGATGCATGGGCTTTTTATAGTTCAGCATCGATTCCCTACTTCTTGTTTTGCTAACCACCTTACGTCTCTTACATGGCGTGTATTCGTGAAATAAAAAGCAGGCGGAGCAGAGTATTAATGGTGGTGCCATCAATACAATCACAATAAGGAAAAAAACTATCTGAGCCAACCATGAAAACTAGGCATGTTTTTTTTTGAAACTGTTATAACGACAAAACGATGGTGCAGCACTCAGTCTTAGCATTGTACTATACACCCAATCGCACCACAAGCACGGACATTATTTTTTTGGCCACTTCCATCAACGAGGATGCTGGTCTTATCTTGCTTGGACCTCTAAGACGCAGGTGTGTCTTCTATTCTAAATCCATCTTTTTTCAATAAGTTGGTTGCTCGAACGACTTCTTTCACTAAGAAAAGGCGGTGTCTTATTACAGCAGCTAAAATAGAAAGGAAACAAATAGGCCGGGCTATGAAAGCAAGAAACAGATGGCTCTTGTAACTGACAACCTTAATTAAAGAAAATTGGATCGTCGCGTATTGATGCTGCTCTGGGAATGTGGTCACTCTATAGCCACGCTGATATGTTGGTGGTCGTCTTAGTTATTTAAACTTAAAATTTGACCTATTAACGCCATTTTTTCTCTTATGTTGTTATATTCTGGTTTTTTCTCGTATAGGTGGCATGTGAAAAAATGGGCAGCCACACTTAGCACATTTCTTCACCTTTGTTTAAGAAACATGAAGTGCACCGAAAACGAAACTAAAAATATTTTAGGAGTGATATGTCTGTGCTACGAAGTGTACGAATGCGATGCAATTAGAATTTCTGAATTGTTGCTAATGAGCGAGTAATTGTCGCAAACGAATCTTAATTGTTGGTTAACGTAAGAACTGAAACCGGGGTTTTGGCGTTGGAAATGCGTTTTACCACAGAGCCCTGAGATTGATTAGAACTGCATTAGAGAAAAACCTTGTCACGTAGTCCAATAAGTATTCCTAAAGCATGCACAGGTGTGTGTTTGAAGAAGGAAATCACACCAAGAGCCAAACCGTGTTGATTCTATATAGAACTCCTGCTTTAATGTTCCACCCTTTAGAAAGAGCTCAGATGTAGAGAAAGCTGGCAGCGGCGTAGATGAGTGCATTGTCTTACGCATCCGCATTTTGCTATTCCCTAATAAACAAAATAAATAAATATTGGATGCCGTGGGAACTTCGCAACTGCTTTTGCAGGTATAGTTTGAAACATCCAAGGTTGCTCGTATACAAATACATTTTCTTGTGGTATGGTTGAAGTGTCCTTTAAGAGGAAAAGCTACAAGCTTGTTATTCAGAAGACAATTGCAACGGCGCCCAAGTACACAATAGTGTTTTGCCGATGAAGCTACGCTCAAGTGCCCTTCATGTTTTCAGGTATTGTGACTGATTTTCAAGGCCTTGACACAAAAGCTTTGTGATATCTTATTGCCACATTATGGTACGTCATTAATTACACACATTGATATAAGTTATTTGTGAATGGTCTTCACATCTTTTTGTGATACTCAATTATCCGAAAAAAATAACGAGTGATGCGACTTTCTGTAGACGCGTGGTGCTGTAGGTGAATCATCGTTTTTTAAGAGGTACGCCGACTATTTCTGTTAATCGTTTCGACCTCCTCGCAGAGTCGTATGACGCACAAGAGAGTCCATGCGTCTCTTTAAAAAAGAGTCACATGCAGGTCAAGTCAGCACTACGCGAGAGACTTCATAGAAGCTGTTTCTTTTTCTTGGGTTGTACGAAGAATCCTTCCACAACTTCCGTTGTTTTTATCTCTTTTTCCATACCCAGCATGTCTTTTTAACTTAAGCACTGCTTAAGATAGCTTTTATTGGTGCACTTTCTCAGACATAAAAAAGATCAAGACAGCAAATATCCCCCAATAAGTGTTTCAATGTTTCAAGGCAAGCGTTGGTAGAAAAGCTAATGCTAGCATTGACAGAACTACTTGGAAGGGCGGCAGTCTTGTGGAATTGAGGGGAACATCTCGAACATCGTACAAAGTTGATATTTAAATTTTAATATGTAGTCAACTGTGACATATGCCAAAATAGCCTTAGAGTCTATACAGGCGTACGCATGCTTTGAGCTCTGAGCCTAACATAATTTCGGTTTTCTTACAATATTTATGATGTGGTAAAATATTGTCGCAAATGTAGTGGACGAGAAGTTTAAGTTGGTTTCTTTAACTGCATTGACGAAGTGTTTCAATTGCCCTCTCCACATAATATTCTTATTACAAGCTCTAAAAATGCTATCATTTTCGGCTCTTAATGTCATCATTCACATAAACAATATTGTTATTATTGCCTATCGCACACTGACTTTACAGGATCTCGAAGCGTCAGCAGCTATCGAATGCCACTGTTTCGTATTTAGTCAGAGAGATCTTCGGTGGCTTCATTACAATAGGCCTTTCAATTCAATCATCTTCAAGAAGCACACACAATTTCCGGAGCAATACGTTATACCACTTCGTACGCTCTTTATTGTCAATTAGTTTAAGGCTATGGCCTATACCCTGAACAAGAACGTCACAAGCGCTTGCATTACGCTGCAGCATATGCGCCCACAGTATTGATCGCTCCCAGACCGGGGAGGCCGGTGTCTGAGCCAAATTGCTATAGCTTTCTCGGTATGTGATATACGTTTACTGGGCACGTCGACCTTCCTAGACGGAGTCGCATAACGTGGCGGTGGCGTTCTCCTCCTTCGTACTTCATGACATCCACCGATGTATAAGCCTATGTGATGTACAATAGGTATGCCAGCATTTTCTCTCCGATAAGGCTTGCTATTACGGAAAGTAGAGCTTGATGACTCGCGATTCAGTTCTCTTCGTTACGAGGCAAGTGATCGCCCTATACTGCTGCAGTGCCATACATCATATATTTCCCGCGATATTATATATTCATTGTCTATGAATGCAATGTTGGATAATGCAAAGGTACGATTTTTCTCCTTACTGTCTCTATTTATCTGCTGCCAGCACTCATGGCACCCAGTGCTCATACCTGCGCTCGTAACAAGAGGCAACCTATTTGGTGAGACAGCGGCAGCAGCTAGTCACGGTAGCCACGGTCGAGGGAGATAATGATGACCATACGTAAAGGAAGTTTAGGTTTAGAGAGGGAGAACAAAACAACAAAATAAAACAGTAAGCACATTTTCCTTCACATGATCCGTTTTATATATAGCTTCAATAAGGAACAGCCCAACTTGCAGTCTCTGCAGGGTGTCTTGTGCATTCAACTAAGATGACGTGAAAGATGCGTAAACTTTTAAAATGTATGCCTATATATTCTTTCTACGTTTTAAACTTCGTTTTTCGAGCTCATAAAGAAGACGACAATAAATATATGTATTTGAGCAAATGTCTGGGTGGAGGGGTCATAGTCAGGAAGATGTTATGTGCTTTTAAATGCGAAGCATTTTTTAGCGAAGTTCGACAACTTTGAGCGTGTCTATCTATCTATCTATCTATCTATCTATCTATCTATCTATCTATCTATCTATCTATCTATCTATCTATCTATCTATCCGCCATCTAAATTTAGCTCTCCTGGGTGTTTCGATAATGGTATCAATACCAAACTTGGTATGGCATAACAGGACTGTGTAGAAAACATGTTTGAGTAGTCATAACATGAAAAGCATGACATGTTTGCCATGAATTTCATGATTTACATTTCATTGTCCTGCAGCTCATGTGGTGGTTTCCTTCACATGGCTTGTTGCAAAACTGGTATGGTATGACATGAATGCATGGTGAACACAAGTGACCGACCCTAACATGAAAATCAAGACATGCGTGTCATGTAACAACATGACTACATGTCACGCTTATGATGCGCTCACAGTCGTTTCGCTAGCTTCACATAAACCGAATTCGGTATTACGCGACGTGAACGAATGACGTTGGTAAATGACACATCCAAATATGACAAGCACGGCATGCGTTTCAGGTCACAAAATGACTACATGCCACACTGATGATGCGCTCGCAGCCGTTTCGCGAGCTTCGCAGATGCCGATTTCGGTATGACGTGACTTCAATGGATGACGAAGGTATGTGACTGGTGCTAACATGATAATCATGAGATGCGTGTCATGTGACAACATGACTACATGCCACTGTCAAAGCGTCAATAAATTTCGACGTAACGCGGTGCACGTGCTCGCCGGCGTTCATTTCGTGGCGTCATGCCGGCGGTGCCATGCTAGGCGCCGGTCCTGTCATGTACTTGCACGCTCGCGCCGCGCTGCGTTGCTTTGACGCATGCGCGTTTCAGCGTGTCCGGCTTCCCTCCCTTACGAAAAAAGTTAAAGAACCCCAGGTAGTCTAAATTTCCGGAGCCCTCCACTACGGCGTCTCTCATAATCATATAGTGGTTTTGGGACGTTAAACCCCACATATCAATCAATCCCTTACGAAAAGAGGGATATGCAGTGCTGTCTGGGTAATGCATCAGTGCGAAAGGCAGCATGTTGCATTTTGCACCGGTTGCCGTCGGGCCGCGCCAATGGACGTTGGTAGCGCCGGTCGCGCCTGGCGTCAGACTATAGAGTGCTAGCGTTTTGCTAACGTAGCGTCACTGTGTCCAGCGTGCACAAGCGTCAATGTTGCATTGGAGTATATTGGGCCCTTCATGATGCACTCGCGGCCGCTTTGCTAGTTGCACGTATACGAAGTTTGGTGTTACGTGAAATGAATGGATGACAAAGTATATTACTTGTGCAAACTTGGTAATCCTGACAAACGTGTCATGTAAGAATATAACAACATACCGCGCTCATAGCGTGCTCGCAGCCGTTTCGCTAACTCCAGATATAGTAAATTTGGTATCACAAGACGTGAATAGATGACGAATGTAAGCGACACATCCAAACTTGATAATCATGACACGGAAGTCATGTGGAGCATTATTTACTTCCACCTCTTTACGTTGTGCTGATTTGAAAGTGACATATCAACCTTTCTCATACAGGCTTCACATATCATTGTTTCCCAATGTACGTGGGATCTGCCAATTTTTAACCCTTTTAGGCTATATGTGATTTTTTGTCTAAATTGAGTGAAAAAGGTGACTCATAGGGAAAGCCACTTTTTTTTCTTTTAGTCGATGTAATCATCTACCTTCGCCATGCTCTGAAATCTTTTTTCACAAAACGCATAACACACCCACTTTTAAACAACATATCAGGTCATGTGATGATGTAATCAATCAACGTGACATCACCACGATATCATGATGACGACACAAATTTGGTGTTTGTAGCACGTTGATAGCGTCATATGACGACGTTATCACTTGATGATTTGTGACATCATACGTCTCCTGAACCAACGGTGAATTCCTGCGTGCGAGGAGGCAAGCAATGCTTTCACAATACAGGATTACTTCTTTCTCGGTAGGCACGTCCATAATATAACGTGTCTCAGTATGCTAAATATTTTTTGCGTAAAAGCTATGTGAAGATTTCCAGCCAGAAATATGCAAGGCAAAGCGGATACTGGAATTTGTAAATTCATTGCGGCGCTTCCTGACCCGACATTTTTAAAGGCGCTATTCAGTTTCTGTCCACTCTAGCGCTGAAAGATATTGTAAAGGGATGTAAATAATAAGTGAATACCAAGCCGCAACCGGTAAATACCTCTTATTGAGCTGTGGATCTGTATTGGTGACGTGAATGTATCTGTTCATATACAGTAACACAGATAAAGCTTTCCCCTGAAATTGAAATCCTATTGAACATAAGGTTCTGAATGGACGTAACACGTATTGCTCTTTCAGATAGTAAATAGAAAAATAATTTTGTAGAAAAAGAAATCCTCCGAAGAAATTTTAAAAGCTATACTACGCAACTTCTATCACTAGTCATCATGTTGCACATTTACGCGGCACTTGTCTGCATGTTTGAGTACCTATTGGTTTTCTCTCCGTTGGGGGTATTTCCGTGGTCAAATTGCCTTGCCAAAGTTTGTGAAAGAAGCATTGGTCGATATATCTAGTAAGTAGCACAAATGAATAGAAGCGAATCACGGCTAGATGTGGTGTTAGTTTGGGGACACAAAGTTTTAACATCACCGCACACTGTTTCACAAATGTGGCATTACTTAGAAAGCTGATAATATGAAAACAATGCTTGGTGCAAATGGCAGCTGCGTCATACTATGCGCACTAAAAGTGCTGTTTGGTGCCGGGCAAAATTAAAACTCATTAAATATTATGGCGTACTTCAGCAGACTAAACGCTAGAAAGGCTGGTTATATAGTGGAGTTGAAGACGCGTCTTTCCTCCTCTTTCACCGATGGTCGCAACGCTCTTCCTCATCTCTTCAGAGCACCGCCTGTGCCCGAACGCAAGGTTCTATCAGTAGACTTCTTTCACCATCGCAACCAATTACACTCCTGCTCTCTCGTTCTTTACACACTACTTTGCATTGAAAAATGCCTACTTGCAAACTAGAAAATTACGCCGTAGAAATGGACGAGCGCTTGTGTACATTTCGCGCGAACATTTTTGTTACTAGTACGAAGCAACTACTCAGAAGGAAGGTTTAGGGGCGAATCCTCTTAACGCGTGGGGTCTGTACATCCTCCGATGTATGTATTAAGAATACTGAATAGCCAACGTTGGCACATACCCACTCTAGTGCGGGTATGCGCTATAAGCGATGCTAGATGGGAGATCGGAGTATTTGACGTGCTAACTAGATGGACGCCCGAACGGACGCATGAACGGGAGGAAGGACAGACTAGCAGAGGAACGTACGGATGGATGGACGCGCGGACGGTCGCGCGGACGAACGGAAGCACGTACTTATTATTTTTCGCTCCGTAGATATGCTGCGGTTTTTTATTGAAGCACATCGCCTGCACCGCCCCCATCATAGCATAGCACTTGCTCGTTTTTTTCACACCCAGTTTCGCCTTCTCCCCGTTCCTTCATTTCTTTACCAGTTCTAACTGATAGCACTAGGGTTCTGTTTTAGCCATATAGCTTTATCCACACACTCTCTCTCTCTCGTCAAGCTTCGCTCTTGCAGCTGAGCAGGAAAACGCAGACGATGATTCGCAGATATTTTCATCTCAATTGAACTGCTTTGCTGCTTTTAAAGATGTATGTTAGCATGTTGAGTGGCAAATAAGGTGTATTTCATCATTGTTGCAATACCCTTCTTTTCCGCTGTCTTAATTTGACATGCTAAAACGCGCGGTAATCATGTAAATATTTATGACAAGATTTTTTTCTGAGCCTTGCTCACTAAAGAAAGTTGTCATCTACGAATTCATTACCACCACGCCACTTCTGTATTTGTTGTACTCGTGTAAACGATTAATCATAATTTTGTCCTAACCATTGCGCTCTTTACTTGAAGATTACCCTACCACAACTTTAATGTTCCTGATTATTTTACAGGTATAATTATTTTAGGTACGGGCACCTTTGAACAAGGGCAGCTGAAGCTAATAAGAAGTAAGCCTTTTTAACATAAGTTTTCTCACGGGCACAACCGAAATGAAACGAAACCTCAATTCATGAAACTCATATACAATGACAGCTGGAGTACTTGAATAGTTGTCTGTGTATTTTATCCCCTCAACCAAGAGTTATATGTAAAGGTACCGACTAGCAAAATAATCTCTCTCAGGCTAACTGGCGCCATAGTCCTGAAGTATCTGACTCTTGCAAAGTTCATAGCATCTAATCAACTTGAGGCAGCGATCGAGTGTTCCCCACATTATACGCGTAGAAAAACAATACTGGCAATAAGTTGCGATCTGGGAACACCGAACACATCCGCTATTGCTGTTTTCTGAAAATACATAAGAACCAGCTATGCTTCAGCGCATATGTATGAGCTACCGGAAGAAAGGCGTCATGTCCGTGTCTCAAAATACCACAATCATTAGCCCCTCTTCGAGTTTATGGGAAAATTGGTAACTATTCGAGCCACAAAGTATAATGTTGTGACTGTTGCTCGCTTTTGTAGACTAAACTACACGACATGGCAAAACGTATATCTCCTGGAATGTTGCCGCTGGCGTCTTCATGACTGCTCCACGCTTTTTCTCCAGACATCGACTACGGTCACATATAGGCTAGGGTATGCTCGTCAAGGCCGTCTTGAGTTGTCTCGGAAAAACACTTGCACCGCCTCTTATCATACGTCACCATTACCGAGCTTGACGATTGCAAGCGTGGCCAGGCGGCTTAAGTCGTGCAGGTAAAAACCCAGCATTGAGAAGCACTTGGTGCTTTAGCAACTCGTATGTTATCTGTCCCCCCGTTTTATCTGCACCGAAGCCTGCAAAAATATTTATTGACAAGTGCGCAAAACGGCAATGTCGTGGGCGGTCTTTAGATGGTTCTGTGTTTGCTTGCTGAAATTACCGTGGCACTTAATTGCCACACAGCCAGGTTCTCTGATTGATATGTGGGGTTTAACGTCCCAAAACCACTATATGATTATGAGAGACGCCGTAATGGAGTGCTCCGCAAATTTAGACCACCTGGGGTACTTTAATGTGCACCCAAATCTGAGCACACGGGCCTACAACATTTCCGCCTCCATTGGAAATGCAGCCGCCGCAGCCGGGATTCGAACCCGCGCCCTGCGGGTCAGCAGCCGAGTACCTTAGCCACTAGACCACCGAGCAGCCAGGTTCTCTTCTGTGAGCTGGGACACGTGTCCAGCCTGGTTTATTGCGCCTTCATAGAGCAAGCATTTCGAAGAGAATGAGAAAAAAACTGAGTTTTCGATATTATGCAAACGTAACAAAGTTTCCTGGCTACTTTCTTTATGTGTCACACCTACCAAGTTTACACTAACACTAGCGATATTAGCAGTACAAGATGATCTGCTAATGAACTTCATCGTGCGGTGGAAGAAAAAGATAAGGCAACACTGAGTAACCCAATTACCAGAACGTTATGAAACTACAGTTAGGGATGATCCCATTTAGAATTTTCATTACAGAAATTCCTGTCCGAAAGGTTATCCTTAACGACTCCGATAAATCAATGCGTATAGTGCAATAAGTGAAAGTTCCTTGGAAAGTAGGTTGAATTTCCATTCGGCGAGACATTGTTCGGATGTCTCAATGCACGCGTCATCTTCGTAATGGCGGGGAGCATGAATCAGTGAGAAGACTGTCCAGCGTGCAAGTGGTAAGCATGATTCGGCGTCACCTTCTCAGCGTTGGGTTATGCCCCGTCAAATATGTGGAGACCTTTATCGAATTCCTAGCCTGTTTTTTCTGAAGCCTCAAGAGTAAGCCCACATGTAGAGCTGTAACACCTCGAGTGATAGACGGAATAACCACACGGTTCAGAATAGAAGCCTTAGATATGCAGCCCGAGTTAAATTTGCTTTGTTAAACAAATGAAAAATTTTCGAGCACTTACCTTTACAGCAAAGCTGTGTATGGCTGAATTTCGGCAGAACACGTCCACACAGAAGCCATGCGCAAAACAAAAACTTTCAGCATGTGGCCTGCCGTTTTTTCGGAGTTTCAGATGCCGCATGCTATTTCTTCGCAACAGATTCCGTCTCCCGTCTCAAGATCACTACAGGTGGCCCTCACCTTCTCGCCCTCTCCGATGTCTCTTTCACAAATATTGCAATATTCGGCAGCTGCAAATTTCTACACTCGTTGCGCTCCCTTGGTCAGGAGATATATAGACCGCCCTAGCGTTGTTTATGCCATTGCTCTTTGAACTCACTTTAGAAAGGACGCTTGTCGGTCACTCAGAGGAAGAACAGCGGTAATTAATGAAGTGCCGTCGCACACAGGAGCGCGAATAGACAACGAAATGACGTGAAAGCACCACCACATAGCGTCAAACACAGCCGCTGATTTTGTTAGCTACTATATTTACAGCAGTGGAAGCACTGTTACTTATTTGCCTTGGATATTTCACAAGTGGGTGCTTTTATTTCTCTGTAGTTATGCGAAGAGCGTAAACAATGACCGGAACGTCTGTGGAGGTACGAGGGGCGTCAAGTGAAACACTAACAACGTATCCCAATGCCCAAGCATTAGCAGCGCGGCAGATCGTGCTGTCCAGACATCCCCACTGACAGATGCGCATTGAACAGCTATTGTCCGTCTCGCTCCACAAAACCGACACCGAAAGTAAACACCTGCGCAAAGAAAGAAAATTTTTGGGTAAAAGCCGACTTTATGTGGACATCCGTCAACTATATCACTTCACTATAAATGATGACCACCGTCCATATGTCCTTCTGTCCATTCGTCTGTGCATCCATTCGTATATCCGTTCGTCTGTGTATCTGTTCGTCCATAAGACCGTACGTTCATTCTTTACACTAGTCGGTGATTTTAACGTTTAAATTATGAACCTTAGGACCTGGCTTCTTCTACTCGTTATCACTAGCTTCGTGAATGGAGCGTTGGTTTTTACCAGATATGCAGCATTTCACAGATTTCATCAGCTTGTCGTATTGGAATGCATAAAATAAATATTCGGCATTCAGACTAAAACATTTAAATTATCCGGAGGTACTCATAAATAAAAAAATCAACAACTCTACATCAGTTAAACACCCCAAATGTATCTTCTAAATGCAGAGAGATGATTTTAGAAGTAGGTGGATAACGCACATTGCAAAGCATCGCGTTCGGACGCAATACAACAAAACGTGACAGCAACATCGAGCGTTTATAACGGCAATGAAATCATGAATGATGTCTAAGGGTGCCTTTGGAACCCCTGAGGTGATGCTCTGAAGGCCAAACTTATCTAAAAGTGAAATAGTTAGCGTCTTGAAGCGGTCAGACGTCAATTGAGAAGGCTTGTGATTTTTCGAATTCGCGCGGAAGGCTCTCCCTAAGAGCGGTTTCTCATGAAGTACCACGATGTTACCTTCTTTGGCAATCAGCAACAATCTAAATCAAACAATGATGTACAAATTATGCTCACAACCTACACTTCTTTGCTCGGCTTTCACTTTGAGTGGCGAATGACAAGTTATTGTTTCACTTAGTATCTATAGAACTGTGTTCGATGGGCGTTGCCAAAAATGAATAATCCTAGGGCTCACTAAGCGAATGTGCAGTACTTGGTGGTATTGAGTTCTCTGATAAGCTACGTCCAGTATTAGGCTTGGTCCTTTGTTTTGCTTTAAGCTGAAGCTCTCTACCGCTGACATCTTGGCCCTTATTCTATCTCGCAACGTGTTCCTCGAAGGAAAAGAACGTCGTGCACAAGGACACTCATCCCAGCCGCATCTCAATTCGAAAGGTGCGCCCAAACAATCAGAATGTCTTGGATCGCTTGCGAACTTTATCGTAGATAATCATGGGAGTCTGTTGCTGTCCGAAAAATAAGGTTACTTTGTAGTACTTTATAAAACAGACGTTTTGAAGCAAGCCATGAGTGCTGTCTCAAAAACAATACGCCTTCTCTATTGAAAATAAATACATCAAGAAGCAAGTCGTGTCACTTACCTTCGGTTTACCTTGAGTGTATTCCTTCAGTGGTTGCAAAGGGACACTTGGACACTATTTTCTTTGCCGCTAAAACACATAACGTCAATGTCTGGTTTCGTTTCATTGTGTCCGAAAGCTACACTTAGCAATCCCGCTACATTTTAAAGCACCTCTTTTTGTTTAAATTTTATTGCGAGTAGGAAGCATACTTTATTTTCTTCTGTCATAATTTGATCAATATTTCTTGCCATTACAGGGGAATTCGTGCTGGCGTACCTAATACACACTACGAAATTAGTTTGGTATGATTTGAAGGAGTTAGTTATATGAGTGGCACTTTGTGCAATATTACTTAGAAACCAAAAAATGCCGAGGAAAATGCATTTGCTGTGGTGCTGCGCAAGCTCCTCTTAAACGTGCTTTTCTAAGAAGCAATCTGGAAATGCAGGTAGGTCCTGGAGTGGAAGCTTCGGAAACAAGTAACAAAAGGGGAAAAATACCATACAATGAAACACGACGAATCCTGTCACTACTGAGGGTAATGTTTTTCGCTCTAATGATTGCGGGTAAACTCCTGCTGCACCACCCATGGGCATTGTTTACTGCTAATGTGGTCCAATAGCAACCAATATATCGTCAAACTTTGAGCCACACGTGCTTTTCTCAATACAAGCAGACGCTACTCGTTTTTTAAAATTCATTTTGCGCTCATCTGAAGATCGAAATCCTCCTAAAATAAACTCCACCTAATGAAACATATACCCAAACTAAATGAACAAGCACGAGCGCGGACTGCAAACGGTACTTTTACCGAGCGTAAGCGCGTAGAGGAATTATATAGCACGTATAAGAAACCTGGGGAGAGACGGAACACAGTATTTTTGAAGAGATGGTGGTGCCTAGCCTGACACGGGACACCAAGGAAGAGATTCTCCCACTTCACCAAAGTCGTCAGAAAACTGCATCGGCGTACAGATGTACTTTGGATGCCTCTTCTTCACCTTCTTTTTCTCTACATGTCCGTTCTCTACATGTCCGGTTCTAGTTCCGTACGGCATGTAGGGAAAGATGTATTATCTCCACTAAAGGTTTTAGCTAGTTATGCAGCTAACTCTTGTTTTCCTAGTTTTTAGTTAACTAGTGCAGACTAGTAGGATTTTCACAACAATTGTTGCAGATACCCGTTTTATGTTGCACCATGAAAAATTTACATAACGACAATCTGAAGCCCTGATGAACTTCGTACCTGCAATGCTTAAGTGCTTGAACTTGACGGACACAAACTAAGATTCTTCTGTTAACTAACATGTCAGTTTTCGTTGTCAGCTAGAACGAGACAAAAGGTGCTGACACAATCCTAGACTTCGCACATCATCACGAAAATTACATATTGCTAATTTTGCTGGTGGTCCTCGCATCTGCGCAATGCCTTGGTCTTTGTCGGCAAAAGTGAGCGCCAACAGTCCCTGCAGTTAATAGCTGAATTTCTACCGTGCTTGTTTTTGAAGTGTTTTTTTTCGTGCTCTCGCAGACGATTATTACAACATCAAAGTCCATGTGTGGTTGTAAGTGCGCATGCCCTATCTCCTTAATTTATTGTGTTTAGGCCTAATGCGCACTCGTTAGTTTAGTCATGTTCCACCAACCAGCCCCATGAGACGCAGCCTTTACATTGTGGTTGGCTGCATTTCGCTAATGAATATTTCACACAATGGTTTCTATGCACACTGTATGTATCATTTCATTGAGCGCATTTGTTTTCAGGACATACACACAATTTAAAATATTTTTATGCACCGTGTGCCTCAAAACGAACGTCAGCACTATCAAAAACGCTGTCTATCAACTGCTTCTCAATCAGCTGCTATTACTGTAGCTTGAAAGTTTCGAAATTTTATGTTGTGCTTAGTGGTATAAATGTAGCGTATATGAAAGGTTGAAATATTACACGAAAAAAATATATGTATGTGAAAACTAGGTTATTCAACTACTCCTCAAATGTGCAAATAAACTTGCAGACAAAGATGTAGACGCAAAAGCTTATCGCAACAGCTTCCATAACTCACTCACGTCACCGTGGCTTACATTATCGACTAAAAGCCACTTCAATTAATGTCCAATCTTTCGTCCTCACTACAACGCACCTATCTATATTCTGGAAAGTACATTTCAGTTACCCAAAATAAATGCTCCATTAATCAGGTGGCCCTCCAGGCAGCGATTGCTTCTCGTCAATGTGTATTTTTTCGCAATCATGATAAGGTAGGACTTGGCAGACACCACGTTTATTGACCTCATTGGGTCGATAATCTCGGACCTCTTTTCAGGTAATTGATTTCCACAGAGACATATAATAAAAAGGTGTTAAAAAATGTCCTCACGAAATAGCCTATTCCTATGCACGCGCTGATGGCATTGCTGAGGCGTGTTAGAGAATGTAGAGAAGTCGTGCTCCTATGCAAACGGTATATTTTTCTAACTCCTGCACACAAAGAACTCGGGATGATTTTCTCTTACAGGTCTCAAAAACTTGGTTTTCGAATGTATTTTATTTTTCACTTATTCCTTTCTATTTTAGCTTTATGAACTGGAGAATAATTATTGTGGTTCAGGCTGTGTTTTGAGGGCGTTTAACAGTATATATATATATATATATATATATATATATATATATATATATATATATATATATATATATATATATATATATATATATATATATACCGTTGTGCTGGAAGTTCGCAACCCTACAACCGTACGTTGCCTCCAGTTGATTTCATGGCACCGGATAATGAAGAGCAGCCTGAGCCCCAGGCAACAACCCCTTCAATTGTCGTTGACGCCGGGTATCTTCGATAGCGAGATCCTCCTCTCTTCAGTGGCACTGAGGACATAGACGGGGAAAACTTCTTGACGAGTACGACCTGGTAAGCAAACACAACAAGTGGTATGTTGTGTACAAGCTTACCAACGTCACCTTCTACTTGACTGACGTCGCCAAACTGTGGTTTGGCGACGTCAGCACTGGCTTTCTACCACAGCACTGGCTTTTGTACCTGGTAGGCCTTTAATACGGCCTTCGTTCAAATTTTGGGCCGTCTGGAACTTTGAAAATTGCGTGCTGAACAGCACCTGCAAGGACGAGCTTCCAAGTCGGTGAAAGCATCCCGAGTTACATTGAAGCTATGGCTTCAATGTAACTTGCAGGTGCATCAATTCCTCAGTGACGGAGGCGGAGATGATCAAGCATATCCTAAAGGGTATCTCTGACGATGACTTTCAGAGACGCATCGCTAAAATCCCGAAAACTGTAGCCAACGTCACACAGCTGTGCCAAAGCTATGACGAACTCCAGTAGGAACAAGAATGTACTCAACGCGCCACTGCACTAGGTGTAAGCACTGCGGCTCTCACGTGTCTTGGCCTTGCGCAGTACCACGACGCTTTACTTCGAGAGATCAAGCAGTTTGTGCGTGAAGAGGTCGCTCACCAACTGTCCCTTTTGCATTGTGTCACTGATCCCGCCCCATATTTGGTTCTGACGTCAATACTACGTGTTGTTCAGCAGCAAGTCACCGAGGAGCTTCGCGCTGCCACTGCACTGACTGCTCCGCTCACGTATGCTGAAGCTTTGGTCACCCACCGACGATTTCCCAACCCTTACATCCACGCGCGCCCATTCGTCGCATCACCTGAGCCTGCGCATCAGGGTACCCGACCGCCCTCCAGACCGACACCTCATTTCGAGCACCCATGGCGCACTCAAGACAACCGCCCCATATGCTACGCCAGTGGTCTCCCGCACCACATAGCATGGTTTTGCCGGTGACGTGGGCTTATGCGGCATGATGACATGAAGTCTTATGGTTCTGCTTTCGTGCCGCAACCTCAGCCTGCTTCATTTGGAATCGTATTACGCTCCTGATTCTTCTACTCGACGGCACTTCAACGCACGCCGCGTCATCACTGCGACGCCATTCTCTTTCTCACAAGAAGGGACGTCCCCCACGTCACCCAGAGAAAAACTACACTCTTGAAAAAATTGGCAGATCCCACGTACAATGGGGATCGATGATATGCGAAGCACGAATGAGAAATGTTGATATGTCACTTTAAAATCAGCCCAACGTTACGTGGCGGTAAATGATGCCGCACATAACTTCCGTTCCATGATTATCATACTTAAATGTGTAGTTTACCTTCTTAATCTATTCCCACCACGGGATACCAAATTTAGTATTTGTCGAGCTAGCGAAACGGCCGCGAACAAGCTATGAGCATGGTATGTTGTCATGTTTTTAGATGACACGCGTGTCAGGTATATCATGTTTGCACCAGTCATATATTTCGTCATTCATTGACGTCTCGTAACACCACGTTTTGTATATCTGGAGCTAGCAAAACGACTGGGAGCGAATCATGAAAGGCCCGATATAATCAAATCTAGCGTTGACGAGCGCGCACGCTGGCCAAAGCGACGCTACGTTAGCAAAGCTCGAGCACTCCATAGTCGTACACCAGGCGCGACCAGCGTTCGTCGGTGCGGCCCGACAGCAACTGGCACGAAATGCGACATGCTGCATTTTGTTCCGATGCGTTACCCAGACAACACTGCGTCTCCCTCTTTTCGTAACAAAGGGGCAGCAGACGCGCTGTAACCTGCATGCGTCAACGCGACGCATCGCGGCACGTGCCTGTGAGTATATGGCAGGATCCCGCGCCTGGCGTCGCAATCCAGCGTGACGCGTCGAAGTGAACGCCGGCGAGCACGCGCACCGCGTCAAGTCGAACTCTATTGGCGCGTTGACTTTGGCATGTACTCATGTTCTCACATAACACGCATCACAAGATTATCTTGTCTGCACCAGTCACATACCTTCGTCATCCGTTGACGTCACGTAATACCAACTTGAGCGTATATGAAGCTAGCGAAACGGCCGTGAGCGCATCATGAGTGTGGTATGTAGTCAGGTTGTTACATGACACGCATCTCATAATTATCATGTTTGTCTGTGTCATTTACTTATGTCGTCTGTTCACGTCGCGTAATACTGAGTTTGGTACATGTGAAGCTAGCGAAACAGCCGTGAACGCATCATGAGCGAAGCATGTAGTCATTTTGTTACATGACACACATCTCATGTTTATTATGCTTGCACTATTATCATACCTTAATCGCTCATTGACATCCCGTAATACCAAATTGGGCATAAGTGAAGCTAGTGAAACGGCCACGAGCGCATCATGAGCGTAGCATGTAGTCATGTTGTTACATGACACGCATGTCATGATTTTTATTTAGGGTCTGTCTCTATTTTCGTCACGTAATCATGCCATACCATACCAGTTTTGCAACATGCCTTGTGTAGGAAATCACCGCAAGAGTTGCAGGACCCAGAAATGTAAATCATAACATACATGGCACATATTTCATGATTTCATGTTATGCCTAGTCAGATATGTTCTTCGTACTGCCATGATATGCCATACCAAGTTTGGTATCGATACCATTATCGAAACGGCCAGGAGAGCTAAACGTCATAAGCGACTTGATAGATAGATAGATAGATAGATAGATAGATAGATAGATAGATAGATAGATAGATAGATAGATAGATAGATAGATACGCTCAAAGTCACCGAAGCTTGCCCCGCCGCGGTGGTCTAGTGGCTAAGGTACTCGGCTGCTGACCCGCAGGTCGCGGGTTCGATTCCCGGCTGCGGCGGCTGCATTTCCGATGGAGGCGGAAATGTTGTAGGCCCGTGTACTCAGATTTGGGTGCACGTTAAAGAACCCCAGGTGGTCAAAATTTCCGGAGCCCTCCACTACGGCGTCTCTCATAATCAGAAGTGGTTTTGGGACGTTAAACCCCACAAATCAATCAATCAAAGTCACCGAAGTTTGCTAAGAATAGCTTCGCTTTTGAAGAAAGGTTGTAGTACTTGCTAACTTTCGGGTAGTAATGGTTTGTCACATATGTTACAACCCTGGTAGTAATTGCAGTTAGTAATGAAGAGGCTGCTAACGGTTACCACCTTTACTATTACTACCAGCATTTAGTAACTGTTACTACCTAGCCGTTACGAACTATGAATAGTAACTCCTAAAGGTTTCAAGAAAAATTTAAACCGATATTGCCTTGTTCATTCGTTTCGGCACATTATTTCCCCACTGCTAGTGTTGCCCAATCAATGTCCCATTACTAGGCTACTTCGGGTAATGAAGCGTGGTGTGCCATGAGCGAAGAATACATCAACCTAACAAATTCACTAATCTTTACGAATTTTTAGATGCGGAGCATCTAATACTCGAGGCTTGTAGTGCGGCGCCGTCCGCAAGCTTCCTCCTCCTTCTTCCACCATCTGTGCACCCTTCCTCCTCTACACACCGCGTGCGCTTCTCATCTTCACGAACATTCGCTAGCTGTATAATGTAGCGCGCATGCGCCGTCACGCTTCGAGAACATTGGCAGCCGACGCGCGCGCATGCGCCGTCGCGCTTCGAGAACATCGGCAGCTGACGCGCGCGCATGCGCCGTTGCGCTTCTCCCCCTTCTCGAACATTCGACAGCTGACGCGCGCATGCACCGTCACCCACCATCTGTGCCGCGCGCGCTTCTCTCCTTCGAGAACATTCTACAATTCTCCTGATTCTCCAGTGGACGCGCATGCGCCGTCGCACTTCGAGAACATTCAACAGCTGACAGTGCATGCGCCGTCGCGCTGTATATATACTCAAGGTCGGCGCCCGCTCGCTCAGTTGCCGCTTGTTGGTTGGTTTGTACGGCGCGTCGACGTCCAAGGTCGCGGTGAAATGAATTCCAACGAATCCACAAACACAATGATCGACGTCCCTTCGACCAGCGCCGCCCTTTCGCATACGTGTGTACGTGTTCACTCATTTAACACCCCCTCGTACAACCACGTTAACCAATTTAGCCATCGACCCAAGTAAGTCGCAATTTAACACCCCATTTCACAACCACGTTAACCAATTTAGCCATCGACCCAAGTAAGTCGCACTTTAACACCCCGTTAACCAATTATATGCTCCGCATCCTCCTCAGTGTTCCCCCGAGGGAAGCTGCGGGCAATTTTTTTTCCTTTATTGCCTTTTTGACTACAGGTCAAGCTAATCTGACAATCACCATCACATGTGTTTCATGTGTGATATTGCGTCAAACAAAGATATTACATCTTTAACACAATCGGTAGTCCTATACACATCTCGCACTTTTATAACAGCTTCCAAGAAACACTCATTACCGGATAGAACGCTTACATCACAGTGTCTGTAAGATAGCCTGCTACGCCAAACCAAATGAAGACGAAGTAAAAATATACCATCCAAATTTTGCACAGAACTATCACAAGGCAAAAAAAATTCCATATGGAGTAGGAGGTAAACCTTTCTTTAAAGTTCTCTGAAAAAAATCTTTTTTAAAGTCCAAAAAAGAGTATTTTTACAATCAGTAAACACATGGTCAATGGTCTCAGGTTTGTTACACAGGAGACAGTTGCTTCCCCATGGTACATACACCCCTCTCTCTTCAAGCCACGTTTTTACTGGCAAGGTTCCCATATGAAGTGAAAATAAGAAGGTTTTAACATTGGGTGGTGTGCAGATGTTGTTCACTCGCTTTAGTACGTCATGACCAAATGATTTTTCAAAGTTTGAAAGGTAAAGGGGCACAGGAAAAACATTCTGTAAAAAGTTTTTCGTAAGGCGCTTTTTTTCACATTAGTTAGATAATCTATCGAATACCTTGCCCTTTAGTAACCGATATGAGAACACAACTTCGCGTGAGAACGGTGACAAGGTGTGTCGTTCTCCCCTGTCTGAAGATAGAAAGATGTCACACATGTGGTGTAACAGCGTTGTTTGAAATAAAGAACATATAAAAGTCTCTCTGGTCTCCTATTATTAATGTGTGTCCCTTGAGGTCGTCTTTGTAGACTAACTCTTAGATCCGGTGCCGTTAGTTAAAAAGAATAATGGTTGTGGCAGCCCCATTAGTCCGCAAAAGGATGAACCACACCCTTTTAAGACCTTTTTGCCTTAGAGTGTTATTAGAAGGAAACGTGATATTACTTGGTTAAGAAACAGATGGCACAAAGACAGCCCTCCTTGCTGAACACGCCGAAACAAGTTCGTTCTAGATGTAAGCTCCCATGTAAAGCTCCAGATGAACGTGGCGAATATTCTGTGGATTTTACGAATGCTTTTACGCGTACAACTAAGTAGCGAGAGGTACATAATTTTAGCAGCTAGAAACACGTTACATACGGCTGACCGAGAGAAAATTGATAAGTCACGACCGCCCAATCTTTCAGCTGTCGCGCGCATTTCTTCAGCCTTTTCAAGCCAAAACGCTTCACTGTCTTGATACCTGTCCATTGGTACCCCAAGGTAACGACTAGGTGTCGTGAGCCACTGAATATTGCCAAAGAAACTGGGCGTGTGGTCCCATCTACGATGCAATACCAATGCTTTCCTCTATGTTCGATAAACTTCCACTCGTGTCACACAACTTTTGAGTGATTTCTAATAACGAAGTGACACCCTCTCTATCAACAGCAAAAAAGGCAATATCGTCGGCGTATGCCAAAGCACGCACTTCACATGACTGCAACTGAAACCATTATTATTGCATGGTGAATTATTATTATTGCATGCTGACACAGTGGTTTCAAAAATGGAGCGAAAAACAAAGGACTTAAAGGACACCCTGGGCGCACGGAGGAAAGTACTTGTATGCGATGTGAGAGTTCTCCATTTAGAATTAAATTTGTGGTTGAACTTTTGTAATGCAACCTCATACCTTTACATATGATCGCACCAAGACCAACGTACTCAGCTAGCGTGAAGAGTATATTGTGTAGAACCCTGCCGAAAGCCTTGGCTAGATCAATTTGTTCCATGGCTACTTTCATAAGCGCAGCGTCGCAATACTCCAAAATACTCCTGTCGACAGGAATATTCGTGAATATGCTCCTACGCTTGATGTCGCAAACCTGGTGTGGCCCGACCAACTTGTATATAACTCTTTGCAACTTCCTAGCCAGAACTTTCATAAACACCTTATGATGTACGTTTGTTAGCGTGATTGGCCTGTATCGTGTCGCTTTGTGTAAAACATGTAGCTCTTTACCTTCAGGAATCAGCAACGTGCTCGCCCGAATAAACGATGGAGGCAGAGTTTCGCGATCTAAAGACTGAAAAAACCTCATGCAAGTGGCGGGCATATCCTCCTTGAACGCCTTATAGAAGGCGGCATTACGTCCGTCTGGACCAGGTGTTTTGCCCATGCCAAGATCGTCAAGAGCCTTCTCAATTTCCCCTATACTAATAGACATTACAATAAATTTGTGTCCTCAGCATTAAGTGTCGGCATTTCTATCAGGAACTCATCTACAAAACCCGGCTCCTTTGCTTCGCGATAAGCAAAAAGTCTTGATAGTAGCTTTCAAAAGCTTTCATGACATCTTTTTGTCCTCTCAATATATGACGATTCAATTCTATCTCTAGTATGTCGTAAGCTCGCGCATATGCCTTTTCATCTGACAAGGCTCGTTTGGTCAGGGCTTCACCCACGAAGTATCTTTCAGCTGTTGCTCGTATAATTGCGCCTTTATATTTATCCTCTTCAATACAATCAATTTTGTTTTTGACTACATGCAGTTGATGCGTGAATAAGCCCAGATTTTCAGCTTCAATTTTCACCAAATCATTTAGCTCTGCACGTAGCTCGCGTTTCTCTTTTCGAGCTTAATACTGCATGTAACAACCACACTCTATTGTCTTAATTTTTATCCTTTGCTTAAATAATTCCCATCTTTCTGTGGCGCTCCTTTCTCCGTTTTTGAAAAAATTCTCGATTTCCTTTTTTGTCTTATGTACAAAACCTTCGCGGGTAATTATCTTAGTATTCAGTTTCCATGTTTCCATTACAACCTTTTTTTGCACTTTCGGCCTATCACAAACGAAGCTAAGCAATTATCACTGATGGGAACAGCATAAACATCATAGCTCCGACATAAAGGGACTATTTCAGAAGAAATATATGCTCGATCTAGTCGTGCGTGACTCGAGCCTTGAAAATGTGTGAAGTGTTGGCGACTGCCACCATTCACAAACAGAGCTACGTCGTGCAAAATGTACTTATTAATGGAATCTCTAAGCAAACCAACGCTTTCATCACTTAATTTAGCCGTATATGTACAATCTTCTAGGGCCAGAACACAATTGAAGTCACACAACAGAATCACACATCTGTGACATTCAAAGTACGCTTGCATTTAACGAAAAAACAAACATCTGTCTCTCGACTTTCTAGGTGCGTATACACAGATAACTCTATATGTAGTGTTCCCGTAACAAACGTCACACAAAACAAAACGCCCATGTAGGCAACTTGTGACCTCTTCCACTACAATACCAAGAGAGACGAAAATAATACGTCCGGCTGATGCTCCCACTGTGTGGCTCACACACGCATTGTACCGCAATAAAAATTCTCATACCAAGCTATCAGTCGTGTCCTCAGTACTAAGTTCAGTCCCCTGGACCGCGAGAAAGTCAGAGTATTTTTCTTGCATCAAGCATTTCAACTGGTACTGTTTGCGACGCGCTCCTAGACCATGCACATTCAGCGTACCATGCGTAAAGGCGCAGTCATGCTCGCCAAGTTGATGACAAAGAGGAAACGACAGTACTGCGCTTACCGTTTCTCGTATACCGTGCAGTGGGAAAACCGGGGTCTTACGCGTCTCGATCCTGTCTCCGAACCGGCGACGATGACGCCGACCGGGTTTCGAGGGCATATTTTGTACTCTTCGCACCCGTGACGCGATGCCACAGACGCTCCGGGCGTTTGCGGTTGCGTTCCGTGTTTTCAACTCTGTGACGCTTGCCGAGTCCCGTGTTTGCTTCCGGAGACTTTGCGCTGGCTTCTAGTGTAGCGATCTCCCCACTGGTTCATATGCCTTCCTCAATCGTTTCTTCAATGTCCTGCTGGCCGCCTGTTGCGGCCAACTCTTCTGATTCCTTTGTTGAGTCTTTGCCGTCTTGCGTTGGCGCGTGGGCTGTCTCTTCTCCAGTTGCCTGAACCGTGGCGTCGGGTTCCATGGCAATGCGGCCAGGGGCCAACTTCTCAGCCTCTTCGGCGTCCATTCGATTATCTTGGGTGTCGTCTGTTGGCAGCACGGTTTTCGTAACTCTGGTATAACTCCTGACGCAATCTTGACTTTCATGTCCAAACGCTCGGCATCCACCACAGCGGGGAGTCTGGCAGTCTCGTCGTATATGTCCTTGCATGTGACACCTTAGACAAAGCGGTGCGCGACCCGGGGACACAAGAAGGACGGTGCCCCCTCCAAACTCAAAAAGGTGCGGCAAGGCTTCTAGCACCACGGCTTCCTTCAGTTTCAAACGCACACCCTCGTCGTCGATGTCACGTGTTCAGAGCCCGCGACGGTCCAGTTGTCGTTCGAAACCTCCAGAACTTCACCAACGTCTCTCAACGCTTGTCGAATACTCTCATTCGATACGGAGAAGTCATCTCAGTGGATTTTTACGGTGACATGATGTTGAATAGGGTCGATGATAGCACAGAAACCACCCTTGACTTGGAGTCCGCCCGTTTTGAGTAATGTATCTTTGTCAGTCTTGCTTCGATCTTCACCAGCCAGATGTGATTCATCTGGAAGGCTCCAATGCCAGCGATCGCCTTCATGAGTCCCACTTCTTCTAACGAGGCCCGAAAATCTTCCAACCGGTATGGTCTTTTTTCTAAATAACCGTGCAGAAACCCACACTGTTCCATACTGTCACCCGACGGCAATGTAGGCAACAATAACCGGTATTCTGATGGTGCAGACGGAAACCTAACACCGCGATCAGCAGCGGCCGCCGAAGCACCTCGCACGGAGCAAGCCATCACACGTCCGTCTCCCACCGAAGCCGAAAGTTGAGTGACCTTATTTTTCACGCATACATGTAGTATGAAGTAAGTGCGGGGTATATATAGCTCCTACTTTGCAGGGGCATGTCTTGCACAAGGGAGCACTTGTGTTTCAGGATGAATTACAACAAATTTGAACATATAGCAATATATTATACTACTTGATTACGTGTGTTTGGGGACGTAGCAAAATTGTTTTATAAAGCATTACTTATAAAGATTGTATGTCATGTTTATTGATTATAAAAGGGTGTCAAAAAGGCTTTATGTACAGTGGCCGAAACAAAGTTATGAGCTCATTCTCAGAGTATTTGAATGCTTCACATGGCTAATATATCAGCGTTGAAAAGGTAATATTCATTTCCAGGGTTTGACGCGTCAAAACAATGATAATGTTTGTAGAGACGCCACAGTGGTATAATTGTGACCGTTCTCGGGGCTATTTTTGACCGTCTGGTTATTTTGATCCACCTGACTTGTTATTATGTGCTGTAACTTATTGAGTTTGTTGTAGTCTATTACAACGCACGTAGCACTTGCATATGGTTCGTTACCTTGTACTTCTCCGTTTCGACAATATCAGAATGACGTATGTATATCTGAGTTGCGTAGTTTAAAAAAATTGTATTTTCTTGATCAATGGATATCTCTTGCGTCATTTTCCCGTTTTTTGATAATGCGTCGAGACGCTTCCTCTCATAAATGACCAGAATCGGAGTCACTCACTATTTTGCTTTACATAGTAAACAACCAGGTAGCAAAAAAGTAGTAACGGCGCAAGAAATGAAGCAACGGCAGCAGTTACTACCTCTTTCATTCCAGTTACTATCTGTTAACTAACTTAGGTAGTAAACAGGTCGCAAAGAGTTAGTAACTGTTGCAGCTAATAACTGTTTATCAACGTAGGTAGTAAACAAGTAGCAAAATGGTAGTAACGGTTCAAGACACAGTAAACACGGCAGTTACTACCTGTTCGCTTGCAGTTGCTACCTTTTTACTAACTTTTTTTAAGAGTGTAGGAACTGCAGTTTTGAAGGCAAGAAGTGTGCAGCTTTCGAACTTTTCAAGGCCTTGTTTATCACCGTGTATTGTTATTGCTATTTCTGTTGACGGCGTACCTGTTTCAGCGCTTGTGAACACAGAAGCCTCAGTTTCTGTCTTGAGTGAGAAGCGTTGATTGATTGAAAGGTAGGGTTGAACGTCCGAAAACCACCATATGAATATGAGAGACGCCGTAGTGGAGGGCTCCGGAAATTTCGACCATGTGGGGTTCTTTAACGTGCACACAAATCTGAGCACACGGGCATACAACATTTCCGCCTCCATTTGAAATTCAACCGCCGCAGCCGGGATATGAACCCGTGACCTGCGGGTCAGCAGCCGAGTACCTTATTCATTAGACCACCGTGGCTGGGATGTCTGAGAAGCTTTGCCGAAAACTAAGAAAAGTAACAAAATCTCTTCGGTACTACGTTTTAAGCACTGACCTTGCGCAACACATTTGGCCTTTCGCTGCGTGCACTTCGCGCATTATTATCCAAGGTGTTTTTTATACGGTTGAATTTATCGTGATTTCGCCATTTTCTATATGTAATTATGGAATGGGACTTCCTACGCACTTACGATGCTGATATAGACTGTGCTCACTCCGAGGTCGAGTTCTCGCTGCTGTGTGATTCTATGCTATTCGAGTCACCGTATCTACCTGCAAAAGTGTTCGTCGACACCGGCACAACATTACCCCCTTTCTCGTCTGCTTTAGTCCCGCTTTCCTGTGACGCCTCTGTTGACTCACGTGTTATTTTTACACCAGCTGAAACTGCTCTTTGCCGCAAGTGCTCCTTGCTACCCTTCGCTGTCCTCTCGATTCAAGACTCTTCCAGTGCAATTCACGTTTCAAACCAGTTTCCCTGCCCTTTCATCTTATTGAAAAAAAAGTGCCTTGGCAGCGTTGATGACCTCAATTTCTTTCCCGCAAGTGTCGTCACTGATCAGCGGACTTCTCTCCAGATTAACGGCATGGATTGTCTCGTTTCAGGTTCATTACTATCATTCACCGATGCCCTTTCGCGATACATTGACTGTCAGTCACCCGACGTCACAGCGGCACTGTGATATCGCGCCTAGCTTGATCGCTTTAGTTGCAGCTTCGATTACCAACAACCATCCCAGGGCCGTACTTCATCCGTAGCTCATCACGTCAACACCGGCTCCCACTCCCCTGTACGTCAGCGCCCATATCGTGTGTCGGCAGCTGAGCGTCAGATTATCGCCACACAAGTGGACGATATGCACAAGCGTGACGTGATTGAGCCCTCTAACAGAACGTTGGCGTCGCCGGTAGTTCTTGTCAAGAAGAAAGACGGCTCAGTGTGCTTTTGCGTTGACTACCGAAGGCTTAACAACATAACACGCAAGGATGTATACCCGTTATCACGCATAGACGATGCCCTAGACTGCCTCTAAGGAGCCGAGTTCTTCTCGCCATTAGACCTGCGCTCCGGTTACTGGAAAGTACTAATGGCGGAGGCTGTTCACACCAAAACAGGTTTTGTTACTCCCGAAGGCTTGTATGAATTCAATGTCATGCCAAGCGGGCTCTCCAATGCGCCTGTCAAATTGGAGCGCATGGTTTATAACATCCTCCGTGGCCTCAAATGGCAGGCATGGCTGTGGTATATGAATGACATTGTGTTATTTTCGCGTGACTTTCTGACGCACCTTCAACGCTTGGAAGCAGTCCTCGCTTGCTTCAAATCTGCTGGTCTGCAGCTGAATTTAAAGAAGTGTTGCTTTGATGCTCGAAAGCTCCCTAATTAGGGCCACGTCGTCTTTAGATATGGTGTCCTTCCTAATCCAACAAAACTTCGTGCGGTTGCCCATTTCCCTAAGCCGACGCTATTGAAAAAATACGGAGTTTTATTGGCCTTTGTTCGTACTTTCGCCATTTTATCCGCAACTTCGCACCCATCATAGCAACTTTAACTGAACTTCGAGCCTTCTAGCTTCACCTCCAACACTGCGACACTTTGACCCACTCACCCCGCCTGAATTGCACACGGACGCTAGTGGTGTTGGTCTCGGCGCTGTGCTTGCACAACGTAAACCTGAATTTCACGAGTACGTCGTTTCGTATGCCAGCCGTGCGCTCACCAAAGCCGAAATCAACTACTTGGTGACAGAACAGAAGTGCTTAGCCATCATAAGGGAAATAGACGTATATGGGCCATATCTGCCGGCATTCATGGCTACTGCTATTTCTCTGTTATGTCTTGAAGGTAGCAGAGCCTATTATTCTAAAAGTCTTCACGTTTAAATAGTTTTGCAACATTGGAACTGTAAGAGGCACTTAGGCAAATAAGCGTAAAGGAATCAAGTTAAGTGTCACGACCAGTGATTGTTGGCGTCAAACTAATCCAAACTGAAGCCTTGACAGTTCAAAAATGTTGTTATTCTTTGACGAAGTTTTTTGCTGTAGTTCACGCAAAAAGCTGCATCATAAAGCTTTAATGCTCCTGAAGTCACTCACATGGAAGCAGTGACATAAACACGAGCATGCATACACGTTTTCAGCATATATCTATATAAAATAAACAATTCCAATGGAAGTGAACAAATAGAAAATATCAAATAATGCTCACAAACGCAGGATATTTTTTAAATTACAATTCTAATTTGGAATACATTGCTGTACCTGCCCGAAGCGCCTCACGAAAAAGTTGGCGGACACACTTCCTTTTTGCCCCCATCGTGGTTATTTTGTCGAAAAGGCCTAATAAAGCAAATGAAAAAAGGTGTACATACTGTTGATTCAGATTATTTGATTGAGAACCTTCTTCTAGTCAGTAGGCTTTGGTAGTGCGAACGGTAGACACCTGTCTGCACTTCACCAAAAATGTAGAGACTTGAGGGGTGCACAGAAAACAGACGAGTGGCCATGGTTGAAAATTTGATGCGTACAAGTGCATTCATGAGCGGTATTGTGAGCAGCTGTGTCACGTTTAAAAAAACGACCGTAGAAACCACTCATTCCTGGACATAATAATAAAAAATAGAGGTAGCATGAGAACAAATCTCAATTGTGTGAGAATGAAAGCAAGCGCAGTAACAAAATATACTGCATGAAGATTATAGAAATCACGATTTAAACATGCACTGCAAAATGTATATACAACCACAATCCAGCAAATAAGCAAAAGAGCTAGAAACTAAAATCTGCTGCCAGGGAACTGAACCTCGTACACTTCGTAGATTCCATGGTGCCATGAGTTTCTTTTAAGATAGAGCTAAGCAGTTCACGTACTCGAAATAGGGGCAAAGCCACAGTTCTGCATTTCAACCCGGAAGTGGTCCCAGCAGGAGCAGCAGTGGTCCGACTTCGACATTAAAGCTTATTTATACTGGAGCCAGACCTAATTAACGTTTTGCAGTAAGAGTGTGGAAAAGTTTAAAACTAACGTTTTTATAAAGACGACAAATAAACGCATTTGAAATTCCCGTGAGAATCACAACAGCCACAGTTTCCTGTGCTCATATAAGCTTTTAATTAACGTGTAATACATGGAGTTCTTTCCTAAAATTTGATCACTCCTGGAAGTGAAATTCTGGTGCTTGAACAAGGAGGCTGATTTTTTTTGTATCAACGCGCGTCCTATCTTTGGCTCATGACACTATTTTCTGCAAAAGAATGTAGCGAAAACTAATTATGTGGTAATGGAAAGGCGATGTTGAAAAAGGGCTGTTGGTTAAATTGAAAGTGGCAACATCTACTAGCAATTTACTCGAAATGGTTTTGCGTGTTTGTGAATTTAGTTGGTGTTTTGTGCTCTTTTTTATATTATTGTTCAGAATATATTAAATAAAACCGTCACAGAAATAATGCCATGCTTCTTGGTTCTGTTGCAGAAACTGATGATATATCCCCCATGCTTCTGCTTGACTGTTCTGAAAATTCGCGAGGGACGAGCCTAATGTGGTAGCTTGACTAAGCAGTAAACTTTTTTCTGGTGAGCTTTTCTGTAAAATTTATAGCAATGTCTTCCCCACAGAAACGACCAGTCACGTGCGTACACTTTTTGGAGAGGTTGTCTTTCGCCGAAGTCTCCATATTAATGCGTGTGTCTGGTTCTTTTTTACAAAATATTCCATTATATGCAACTCTCTGAAACGAACTCATTTCTCTGCCACAATACATATACCATCGCTACAGCGTTGTCCTTAAAACATATAGCAGAAAAACCTATCAGTCATTTGTTATGTGATCTTCCTCTGAATAAAACCACGTTCCTTATGACGTCATAATTATTTATGATGATCATTTGTTTATAAGAAAATTAAATAATGTTGTATAAATGGCTCCTCCTTTTTCGTTCTCTATGCTTGTGCATCACGAGTGCAAAGAGCTACTGAGGACTTTATCTGTTTCTGTGTACAAGTTTTGTAACCTTAGTGCACTTTTTTATTGTCTTAAATTGTTTGTGAGCATGTTATCTGCTTTTGTTGGTGTAGCTAAAGCTGTATAATTCCCTGCCTATGTACGGAAACGTCCTATTCGGTTTTCTGTTTTTTTTTTGTCGTTTCAGTGAAACACTGTGCTTCTCAAGGCCTTTAACCCAGTAGGTTTAATAAATAAAAAGATTAATGAAAAATGAATATTTATTTGGGTATATCAGAACCGCATGCCTCAACAAAATACATGGGGGAAAGCTTTAGAAAAAATTCTTCACAGCAAGTTCTCTTTTATAATGTGCCCACATAGTTGATAGACAGACGAAAAGGCTTGTATGCAGCGCTCGTGGCAAGGCGTGCTCAATAACGCAATGAATGACAATTTGCGCCGTATAAAAAGGTCACCGTGAGTAGGGAGTACAGGACATTGCCGCGCTGGGCGGCAGCGTCACACTAAGAGCGGTAAAGAGGAAAATAAAGGTGCATCATATCTGTTGTGGTGTTTCACCTTTTCGACAACATTGCGCCGTCAACAAATAGAGTGGCGAAGGCACGGAAAAGGGTCCGTGCATCATGCTGTGAGTTACGTTCTGGCATCGCTGAATAAGCATAATATTGCACAGCTCTCAACAATAAAAACCTGTTTATTACATTGTGTTGTAATACCCTATATGGCTCCGTAACCAATGAGGGAGTAAGACGTTTAAGAAGAAAAGAACGCTTAAAAATGAAACATTTTTGAGCAGCGGGCGTTGATTGATACAAATTATCGGAAGACAGAGCTGTCTGGATTTCCATGAACGAAATATCATGGGATATGCTCAATATCATATAGTTCTCATTTGCTGCTTTTAAAGTGTATGCTGGCCGGAACGTTCATTATAACGACAAAATCTGCTGAAGTGCTTTTTCTTTCTCCAACTCTTGAGCCATGTCTTCTATTTAGCTGCAGAAGTTTCAGTTACCGGACACTAATTACGCGTGAGAAGTCGGGTAGAACATAACGTTTCCTGTGCATGCACACAAGTAGCCTAATGTCATAAATACACAAATAACTCATGTTAAAAATAGTCGGAAGCCAAGACACTTCTAAACACAATTCATAGTTTCACATATTCGTAGACAAAAAAAAACAATTGGCTGCACACTTAACCGTTGGCATAAGTTCAGAAACCAGGAGCGTTTCCGAAGCGATGCTCCGAAATAGTTGTCATGGCAATCAACGTTCCGAAGGGAGTTAAGCGGGGGATGCGATGCGTTGCGAACGGATGCCGTAGGTACACCGTAGGACGACATAAGTGAAGTTGTGCTGTTCAACAGCTCACGAACTTGTGCCCGTCGTTCAGAGCCCGCCGTTGAAGGACCTAAAGTATCAGTAGGCGGCAGGGTTTCAGCGCTTCGTAGCTGATTTTCCCGCCATTCTATTTCAGTCTCCCTCACCCGTTCAAAGTGCAAATCCTATAGGGCCTTGGGTTGTCGTATGCGGTCTTTGCCTCGTGCTGCTTGGCCTAATGCTGGGAAAGCCGTTGTCGCGTGATGAAGCAGCAAGGAAGCCACGTATGACAAAGCCATCTGTCGTGAAGCAACGTATAGAATGGACACGGGACTATCCTTGTTAAGTTAAGCAGTCTCTTCAAACCATTAGTTTTTGTGCCTTATGGCCAGAAACTAAAACAACACGTCTTCGTTTCCGAGTACGATGAATGAACAATACAGAAGTGCTATTCTTTAATGCAGAAACCTTCAAGTTCTGTTTGGGTGTGACCTAAAATATGTCGTCTGTGCTACATTGAGCTAGAGGGTGCTACTACCCGTAGAATACTTTGAAGTCATCATCATCATCATCAGCCTGTCTACGTCCACTGCAGGACAAAGGCCTCTCCCATGTTCCGCCAGTTAACCCGGTCCTGTGCTTGCTGTTGCCAATTTATACCCGCAAACTTCTTAATCTCATCTGCCCACCTCACCTTCTGTCTCCCCCTACCCCGCTTCCCTTCTCTGGGAATCCAGTTGGTGACCTTAATGACCAGCGGTTATCCTGTCTACGTGCTACATGCCCGGCCCATGTCCATTTCCTCTTCTTTATTGCAGCTATGATATCCTTAACTCCCGTTTGTCCCCCTAATCCACTATGCTCTCTTCTTGTCTCTTAAGGTTACACCTACCATTTTTCTTTACATTGCTCGCTGCGTCGTCCCTCAATTTAAGTTGAACCCTCTTTGTGAGTCTCCAGGTTTCTGCTCCGTAAGCTAAGTACCGGCAAGATACAGCTGTTATATACCTTCCTCTTGAGGGACAGTGGCAATCTACTTGTCATAATTTGAGAGTGCCTGCCGAATGTGCTCCACCCCATTCTTATTCTTCTAGTTACTTCAATCTCGTGGTTAAGCTCTGCGGGTATTACCTGCCCTAAGTAGACATAGTCTTTTACAACTTCAGTGCACTATTACCTATCGCAAAGCGCTGCTCCTTCCGAGGTTGTTGTACATTACTTTCGTTTTCTGCAGGTTAATTTTAAGACCCATCTTTCTGCTCTCCTTGTCTAACTCCGTAATCATGAGTTGCCAATTCGTCCCCTGAGTTACTTCAGCAATGCAATGTCCTCGGCGAAGCGGCAGGTTACTGAGGTACTCTCCATTAACTTTTATCCCTAACTGTTCCCATTCTAGGCTTCTGAAACGTCCTGTAAGCACGCAGTGAATAGCATTGGGGAGATTGTGTCCCCCTGCCCTTACACCCTTCTTTATTGGTATTCTGTTGCTTTTTTTATGAAGCACTATGGTAGCAGTTGATCCCCTGTAGATTTCTTCCAGAATGTTATATATATTTCATCTACGCCCTGATCCGCAGTGTCTGCATGGACGGCTGATATTTCTACTGAATCAAAACGCCTTCTCGTAATCTATGAAGGCTATGTATAGTGGTTGGTTATACTCTGAGCATTTCTCTATTACCTGATTGATAGTATGAATGTGGTCAATTGTTGAGTAGCCTGTTCTAAATCCTGCTTGTTCCTTTGGTT